>CM029622.1:790269-996919 GCA_017311315.1 Dendrocalamus latiflorus | reverse complement strand
CCTATGAGGAAGACTTTCAGGGTCCGGTAAATCTACCAAGCCAAGTTGTACTTTACAGACTTGTGGTTATACTTTTTTTACACAGGAAGTCATGACAAGATTCAGTCCTTAGGGTTATCTGGGTGGTCCTACCACTAACCACACTCTCGTGCACCACTGCACCATACCCTCAAACCATCCGCCCAGATAGATAAGCAATTTGAGGTTTTTGGGATTATAAAATAATTATATCTAACATATACCAGTTATTACCACCATGACTGCCCAACCAAAATTTCTCAGGATTAAATGTGATGCTTGGGCGTTCTTACGCCCATGAGTATCTAAGCAATACTAAGCATGGCATATAATTACGGACTTATTTTTAAAAGGTTACTATTATAATTTTGCTAGGGCGACAAGGTTCACATATTCAAATATTCCAAAAGAGGTGTAATATTAATCAAGTTAAATAATGGGCATGTAACTAGAATATTAAATTAAACATGTATTTGCATATAAAATAACAGCATGCAATTTGATAATTTAAACAAAAGTAATTTGTAGAAAATGTAGGTTCAATATGATCAAAGTATTGACTCGTCTTGCGCGGTTTACCGCGGTCTTGAGCTTACACAATGCTTTTTCTTGAGCTTCTGGTCTTTATCTTCGCTTTGCTCTGATCGCGCTTGATCTCTTGATTCTTCAGGACTCCAATTTCTAATTACACACTAAACAACTGAATCTAAATAAATGCAAATAACTCAAAAAGGTCCAAATAAATCCAATTGAACTTGATTAGCTTTCATTGTGATTAAATAGGTGATTTGAGATAAGGTTGATTGGGCGCGGAGTATTTTCGGGGTCATAGTGGTTAGAGTGAAGTGGGGAAGGGCAGGGGAGCTTGTCAAAATGGAGATCAAAGGATGGGTCTGGATAAAGGTATATTCATGAGATTATTTCTGTTTAGTGCTCGGAGATGATTAGGTATAGCTGATGGCAGAATACGATGACTCGATCTTTTCATTAATAGTTTCTTTTATTATTTTTGTATTTATTTAGGAAGGTCATGAACAAGGTTAGACTTACGGATAGACATATGTGTTTAGTTTATTAAATTAATCTTTAGAGTCTATATTCCTAGCAGTCTAGGCTGTGGTATTTTATGGGATTCTATTTACCAATTATTCATCTAGTGCAATAATTAATGGAAGCATGGGGCTATTTAATTATCTAATTGATGTGTAATGGCTAGTTTTTAGTATATCCTTATTTACTACTTTTCTGCCGCTACTGTTCATAATATTACATTTATCCTTCAGTTTATTCATTGGCGAGAGTAATCCAATGTCAGATGTTCCAAAGCCATTATATTTTAATACCTAGTTATGATCTTTTAATTGAAAGCATTCTGGAAATCAGCTGACATTTATATTTTATTTCTTTACTTAGCTTCTAACATGTTTTAATCGTAAGTGCACTCTTATTTATGTGAGGTCAAGCTTGCTATACAAGGTTATATTTCCATATTGTATTTAAGTAAATCTACTACTTGAGGTTCGTTTGATGGCAGCATTTTAATGTTAGGTCATATACTACAATTATGGGTAATCTTTAATTTAAAATCTTGTTGTTATAGTTTCTAACCTAACACCGAATTTATTTTCCTTAACTTTAACTTGAATGTATTTTTAGTTAGGATCCTTACTAAATTTGGACATTAAACAAAACCGTATTTTATTAATACCTTTAATTGATTATTAGACCTCAAATAAATATTTAGGCTATATTAGTTGCTCATAGGGTAAATAATCAAATATTAAATCTTAATTAACCTTATTTTATATCCTAATTAAATTTTTTTAGCTTCAATGGATTATTTCTTAATTTTCTTTAATTTTTGTTAATTGAAATGGGTTAGGGAAAATAAAATAAAAAGATGGAAAAGGTGCGGCCGATGGTATTCAAACCGAAGACATCAGGCCATAGTACTTTTAGGCGCGCGCGGCTAGCCAACTGGGCTATTGCCCTTTTACTGATACTACATGGGAATTAAATTTGAAGAGGTGAGTGCAGCGGTGGGGCTCAAACAGAGGAGTCAACTGGCCGAAACAGGGGAGGCGGCGGCGCTGGGCAAAAGGCGACATCAACGGCGAGGGGGTAGCTGGAGTGTAAGAGCCCAGATATTAAATCCGGTATCCTCTGTGATTCCACCGCATTATTCCCTAGATCAGTAGATAGTGCTCATAGATTACAGTTCTGAATATCAAAGTACATATCATGCGGAAGCGTAAAATATAATAATAAACTTACTCATGGACCGATTAGGCCGAAATCAATAAGATGCAGCAGCGGAAACGAAGCACACAGGTGGGACCCTCAGGACATGCCCACAGGCAGCCAACTGGAGGTGAGCGACCTAGCCCTTGACATCTTCATCTTCTTTGCCACCATGACCAATATTGTTACTAAAGCGTAGTGATCTGATTCCTGATTCTGGATTTGTTGTGAAAGCGAGTGTGAGCACAAACCACCGTGCTCCGCGAGCCAATACACAGAATGCAAATAAATAGCATGCATGGCTTATCAAAGGAGAGGCTCGGGTTATTTTATTTGCCATATATTGCTTTTGGTAGCCTTGGTACTATTAAATCATAGTGTTGTTGTTTCTACCTAAACTCCACACGGCGATTGCCATAATTGACTTAATCCACCAAAGACACACTTTCCTTACTGATTGCTGTCTAAGACTCCAAACAGCGAGGGTTATCATTTACTTAATCCACCGAATATACTCTTTCCAAATCGATTGCTATCTAAGACTCCAAACAGCGAGTGACATCATTTCATTATTCCATCGATCATACACTTTCTATATTGATTGCTATCTAAAACTCCAAACATCAAGTGACATCATTTAATTAATCCACCGAATTCACATTTTTGATATTGAGTGCTATCTAAAACTCCAAACAGCGAATATCATCGATTATATAATCCACCAATATCTTTTGTATTCCAAATTCCATTCCTTTTGTTATTGATCCACAACCACAATTTGCTCTTTCAGTAATCAATCTTTTCTATTATCTATCTCTAACTAATTCACTAGTATACCTCCACCAAGAATATCATTGATCAAATCTACGATTCACTAGTATATATCCACCAAGAATATCATTGATCAAGTTTATACTCCAAGAATGGTTATCATACCTCCAAATTCCCAGAATTCAATTGACTCATATAGTAATCGATTCTATTAATCCTAATATTGTCAACATCTTCCAAGAATTTATAATAGTTATCCGTGTTGTAATCCAGCAATTATCTTCACACTCCCTAATTCTCCAAAAATCTTTTAAATCATCTATCTAACCTATATACTCATTTAGACTCCACCAATTTATTTCTCCCAGAATCCACACTATCATTTCCTTTTTATAATCGACATGAGTCCACCAATATGTTTATGTTTTTTCTACAAACATCCATCTCTTCTACTCATGATTCTATTTATTCCTCCTTATATTGCATTTTGTAAGAAGGGAAAACATTTTATTTTTGAAATATGATACATAAAAATTTCCTGAGTCCTAGCAGTTTTGAACAAAACACATAATGTGTAAGGAAATGCACTTAATAATAGCGATCCAGATTCCATCCACCGTTTCATGGCATCCGCACCATATGCTAACATTTCAACATTATAACCGCTTACATTACCACTGGGACGACACCCAGGACAACTCAAATCAGGGCTTTCCACTGCCCTCCACTTTTTCTATTTCCACCCACAAAGGTTTTGAAATAGAACTATATCTGGTTAAGTTCCCATGTCCACCCTTGACCGTGGGCATGGCTATTCGAATAGTTTTGACTCTGCAAAGTTTGTACACTTTCACCACAAGAGACAATCTGCTCGTTGTCCCACATGATTCCTTAGCCACGTGGTTGAGTAGATCATCACAGTGACTTTTCAAAGTATCTAGCCCCTTTTGTCATCTCACCTTATGGGAAACTGCCCACTTGCAGTGGGTCCCATCTATGCACGGGATGTAACCACGTCTACTAGTGCAGCCGGGCTCCACTCCCCACAACGCTAGTACGGCTAGTTACTTCACCCTCCACTTGGTGTCCCTTTAGGCCTCCCCTTGCCCTTACGTATCCACTTCCTTCCACTACCAGTGAGATGAGTCCAGGACTTTCGATAAATTTACTTAGCCAAGTTGTACTTTACAGACTTGTGGTTGTACTGTTTTACACGGGAGGTCATGACAAGATTCAGTCCTTAGTGGTATCTGGGCGGTACTACCGCTAACCCACTTTGTGCATCCACAGCACCACACACACCCTCGAACCATCCACCCAGATATTTAAGCAAGTTGGGGTTTTTAGGAACATAAAATAATCATACCAATATATACCAGTCATTACCACCATGACTTTCCAAACCAGTTTCTCATGATTAAAAATGATAATGATGCTTGGGGTATTTCAGCGCCCCTGAGTATCTACGCAGTACTAAGCACAGCGTATAATTACGGACTTATTTTTGAAAGGTTACTATTATAGTTTTGCTAGGGTGACAAGGTTCACATATTCAAATATTCCAAAGGAGGTGTAATATTAATCAAGTTAATAATGGGCATATAACTAGAATCTTAAATTAATCGTGTATTTGCATATAAAATAACAGCATGCAATTTGATAATTTAAACAAAAGTAATTTGCAGAAAATGTAGGTTCAACATGATCAAAGTATTGACTCGCCTTGGTCACAGTGGGGTGGCTCTGGGTTGTCTGAAGCTTCTAGAGCTGCTGCCTCGGCTTCCTCTTCCTGAGCCTCGTAAGCTATTTTTAACGTGCGCAAAAATTTGGGTAAAAAGAGAAGGCAATCATCAAACCAAATAAACATTTAACAAAAGATCCAAATAACTCCAATATCAAATTTTTAGCTTCATTGGGTAGACATGGGTTTTCAGATAAATTTAGAGGTGTGTTTCATTTGCTTTGGTGCTAAGGTAATCCCACTTTGATTAATTAAATTTTAACCATAGCCATTTTTATGCAGTATAATTGCTTATTATAATTAAGTATCATAGTCTGTGGTTGTTGGTAATATCTTATATATAGCCTATCTTACAATGATTAATTCCTACACCCTTAACTTAATGGGTCATCATTTCATGTGAGCATTTACCATAATCATATTATTACTAAACCCTCTCTCTTGACAAGGAGCTAAAAGAATTACTTGTTATATTTATATATAAGTATTGCTTTATATATGATAAACCACCATAATCAAGGGTCCCTAATTATACTCCATCTAATTCTTTTCAATTGCTAAAGATTTTAAAGGGTCATTCATTACATACACACATATATACACATATGGATATGTGTATATACATATTTAACATTTCATGGCACATGAGCCTTTCACTACATTCTTAACCATGTTTCATATTGCCTTTAATGTAGTATTTAATTTTTAAAGGTAATATTTAAAAACACCTAAGTTGCTAACATACATCAATCAATTAACCCAAAAATTAAATTCTTGTTGAGCTCATTTATAGCCTACTAAATTTTTAGCCCCTTTTGTATAAACTCTATACTCTTCACTCTACTACTCACTGCCCAGCCGAAGAGAGGAAAACAAAACAAAAACCCTACGCTATTATCACGCGGGAGGGGGGATCGAACCCAGGCGGCAGCGCTGACCGCACGCCTAGCTAGCCAGCAGAGACCCAAGTGTTGCCTGATGGTTAGGGGGGCGATGTGGTTGTCAACCGTACGCTGCAGAGGGGGCCGAACAGGGGAATCCCGGTGGCATTCGGGCGGCGGGCTCGCCAGAGAAAGAAAGCCGGTGAGGTGCGGGCGGTGGGCAAAATGGGATCCTTGCACGGGGTGGAGTTCGCTGGAGTGGTCGGCGGGGGTCGTGGGAGGCCGGGAGTGTGCCGGCGGCGTGCAACGGCAGCGGTGTAGGGGTGAGCTTGATGCCGGCGGTGTACAGGCTTCGCGGAGCTCGGAAGAGCGAGCGAGGCCTTCGGTCGAATGGAGCAGCGAGGAAAAGGGGAACGGGGAGGAGAAGGAAGGTGGGCCAGGGCGCTGGCTGGGCTGGGCGCGGGAGAAAAGGGGGATGCCGGGAGCAGGGCAGGCCGGCTGGCTGGCCCATTTTTTTTTGTTTTATCTTCCATTTCTAGTTTTTATTTCCTTTCATCTTTATTCATTTATTTGTGTATATTCGTATTGTTGTTTTTATTACCACTTCTTCCATTTATTAACTTTTATCCTTTTTCTACTATACTTAATCTTTGTGTATTTACACATTTTCAAGGAGTGCCTAATTATGTATACATATATTTATATACAATTGCACATTTATACATATTTCACTTGTGCCCATTTTATTATTTTATTTATTTATTGGTTTATTCATATATACTTCTTTGTCTATTTTCGCACATATTTTTGTATGAAAACTTTCCTTGCACATATATTTCTTTGTTACTATTATTCTGGTAACTTCTTAATTTTATTATTTCTATATATATATATATATATATATATATATATATATATATATATATATATATATATATATATATATATATATATATATATAGGTAAAATAACAGGTGCACCATGGTGCCCAAGCTCCATAATTAAAACTTTCCATCCATGATTAATACTTTCCATCCATGATTGATTCTTTTCCAAATTGATACCTTTTCGAATTAATGAATCTTAATAGGTTACCTAATATATTGCACCTGCACGCATCTAAAAGCAATCTAACGACAGAGAGGCTAGGTGCCTGGACACCTTGGTGCCCCATTTCAGTATCCTATATATATATATATATATATATATATATATATATATATATATATATATATATATATATATATATATATATGAACATGTGTTTGTGTTTTATTCATTCAATTTTTTATTGGTATTTATGTCATTATTTCCAAGATGAGATTTTTATATTTTAACTCAAGTTTCTCCCTCCTTATACTGGATCATCTTTTCAGATTCATATTTAAAATTTTATCTTTCTATTATTTGCACATTTCGTTTTTGGGTATTACAAATGTTTGTTTCTTTTTGAGCTTCTTAAATTTTTGGAACCTCTCAAAATTCCAGAACAATGCCATAACAATCCAAAATCAAATAAAATATATTGTAAAACCATTCAAGAAATTCATATTTTAAATTTAAGATTTTTCAGGATGTTACATGGAGGGAGGCGGCGACTGGTGAAATGGGCTCCGAGGTAGGTAGGGAGGATGAGGGTGGAGGTGCATTGACTAGAGCGGCGGCGAGGCGAGCTTGCGGCAACCCGAAGCGTCCGGCGGCGAGGTGGCTACGGAGTGCCGGCACCGGAGAGGATGGGGGTAAAATTAGGGTGGGCATGAGCTTAAGGGGGCCGGGAGGAAATCACCAATGATGACGGCTTGGCCGGGGAGGCACCAAGGTGAGCCAGCGATGTGGACGGGGAGGCGGCGAAGGAGCTTCTCGGCGCTGGCGAGCTGGGGTGAGGGGGAAGCTCCGGTGACGGTCGGAGGAGGTTTGTGGCGGCGGGGAGTTTCTCCTAGAGCGTGGAATCGGGAAAGGGGTTGCCTATGGGGGAGTTGGCGGCAGAAATGGCGACGGCGGTCAGTTTCGGGGAGAGGGCCGGTGCGGCGAGCATCTGCGTGCAGAAATCGAATTAATTCGGAGGGAAGGCTAACGGGAAGTGGAGGCTCATCGTGACGCTCTTGATTCGGGGAGTCGATAGCCGGAGCGACTGAATTTGGCTGGAAGGCTGCGGCGGCGAGCTCACGGCGCTGGGCGGAGAAGAGATTGGAGGAGGAAAGAGGGGTTGCAGGCGCAAGGAGAATGGCCGAGCCACTACTTATAGCGTCAGAGGGCTGTCGTGACCGGGGCACAGGACATGGCGTGGCGATGGCATGGCGCCAGGGACGGTGACGCGATGAAGGCGCCGGGTGACGTGCGCGTGCGCAGGGCATGGCGACGCAGAGGAGATGGCCTAATGCGATGTGGGCGCAAGCGAGGCAACGTGCGGGCCAGGGCGTGACGAGCGCACAGGAGCTGCAGGGCCGGCTGATGAGCTTCGGTTTGGGAGCAGGTGCACGACGAGCAGCACCAGGAGGAAGAAGGAAGAAAAGAAAGAAGAAAGGAGGGGAGGGCCTGCGGGCAGAGAGAAAACAGGAGGGATGAGAGGGAAGGAAAGAGAGGGGCCCGCAAGTAAGTGAGAGGGAAAAAGGAGACAAAAAGGGAGAAAGGAGAGGAGAACAAGGAAAATTTCTAAATTTTGGATTTTCATTTTAAATTTTTGATTTACATTTAGGATTTACTAATTTGGAGTTTTGCATGATATTCGAATTTTTGAATTTTTCAGTTTAATTATTTACATGCGAGCTTTATCTTTATTTCCTTTATTTAATACTTAGATTTTTAATTTTTTGTATAAATCCTTGGGTTTTTCCATCTCTTGTATTTAACATCAATATTGTTTTTATTTTGGGTATTACTTCTCAGTACATTAATTTATGTTTCTCAAAACTCGAAAGAATTCAAATAAATATTCAAAAGCAATTTGGAATGCCAGCAAATGCAAGAAAAAGTTTTAAAACTTTCATATTTTTGATTACCTGAAATTTAGGATATTACATATATGTCTTCCACCTCATCTCAACCATGCCACAGTGCGTGCCATGTCACCTTCCACGTGTGATGCCGCATCATGCACCACATCACTGCCACCTCAGCAAAATTGTGCCACGTGTCATGCCACATCTACCCATAGTGCCACGTCAGCATAGCCCTGCCAGCATATACTGTTCCATGCATCAAGTCCACGGCACACCATCAATGTTCCGTAGACCTAGTCCACGAACTAAGGAGCCCACTTCTCTGAGCCAATTCTCTTCAGAAAAATAATTTAGTCAAAATTAAAGTCCTTGTTGATGTCATAAATCCATTTTTTTTTGTGATTCCAGAAAAGCCAAATAGTATTCTTTTTTCTCTTTCTTAGAATTAAATCTTTCGATAGCCCTTTCTCCTTCGTCCAAATTCTGACTAACCCAAATCTTGTTCCTAAATTCATCTAAAATTGAGCTCTGTCTTTTGGTATGGTTTAGTAGTTTTTGGATTTTATTTGAGATTATCTGTATCTCATTCGTCTTCTCTCTCATTAAATAACGTCTTCGAAGAAGCAGAAGCTGGAACAGAAATCAAGAGTTGGTAACTGAGTAAGACCAAGGCAACTCTTGACCTTTGATCATATTGAACTAATTATTTTAAATATATTAATTATTTTTTCTTTAAATTATTATGCATTGCTAATTTATTATAAACCTTTGTTCCTAGTAGTTATTAACAAATTTAATTATTCCCCCAAATGACAATTTGAATGCCATTTTTCCATTATCACCATAGGTTGGGTAATTATTTAGTGATGCAATACTAGTATCCATATGTGTTGTACATTTAGAATGCTTAGACATGTTTATAGTACTTTGGTTCATTATCACATGTTGATTAATTAATTAATTTTAATTTAATGAGATATTGAATTGTGGTTGTCAGCCACATTTATAAAATTGAAGTACCACGATATGGGTAGTGTCATCGGTGTTAGACACACAAAATGGGTTTCACTTGGGTAAGTGATCGTGCAATAAAGGGGGAATGTGGTCTGCACTTTGGGATGTGGATCGATGTCTCGCATGGATAATTCTCTTTCAGTTCCCATTGGAACTACTGTGTATTTGATATTGCAACTGAAAACATGTCTTATGATGATAATTACTTGCATGGTAGAGCCTCTCGTCCTTGAGCCATGCATGTTTATATAACATTGTGACACACTATAAATCTTGCTGAGTACCAAAGTACTTGTTCTTGTGTAATGTTGCTCAGGGAACGAGGAGCACACCGTTCTCGACGATGCTTACTTCACGGCTGGTTTCGGCACAAATGACCATGTGTCTTTTCAAGGCTTAATCTTATCGGTTGTCTATGGGGTGGTATGAGGCATGCAGTTGGAGTTTTATTTATTATGCTATGACTTCAATGCACTTATGCATTTTGTGGATCTATCTGGCTGGTTGGTCATTCGTATGTAATACGCTAAATACAAACCTTTTTCACGTATTTTTATTAGCTTATGATGCACGCATTATATTGTTGTATAGATGTGTTACCAATGTCGTTGATGTGTGTAGTAGCCACTGAAATATGGTACTAGTACAATATACACATGAGGTACTAGTGAATTCTAGAGCCCGGGGCCCGATACATTTATTGCAGAGCCTAGAGATACCACTGGCTATGTACGGGAATAAGAGATGGAGCAAACTATGATGATTGTTTGTCTAGTAAAATTATAATTTGACGATAAACCTGAACGCTCGTCTGCCCATGGGAGTAGCCATAGAGCCTTACGCTCGTTAGTCATATCATTTTTGTAATACTTCTACAGCCTTAGATCGACCAACTTGACATTGGCTGTATGTCCTCCCATATCTCTCTCGCCATGTACTCCCGGCCACTAACCATTCTTCACGTTACCTTCCCATTCAGGCTCATGCATGTAAGATATATAGAGCTTAGCCCTCTCCCCTTTTTAATTTTTCCTCAACTTTGGCTTCAATCTAAAGTGGCACGTGCACGTTGGTGCATGTTGGTGCGTTCCGTCAGATGGATGCATGAGTACTTCAAGCCTTGATTGTGTGATCGAGCTGTGTTGAAAAAACAAACCACCATGATGCAAGCTGGTGCACATCGTAGTCCAGATCCATCATACTCCGTGCTCCACCTGCCAATTAGTGTGGACCACCACCGATTTATAATGCGCACATGCATTTAAACGCGCATGTCTGCGAACCACAGTCTAGCTCATAACAATAAAATGTTTGTATTTTTCTTGAATTAATTAAAGCTTAATTTGAATTAATTGAAGTATATGTATACATACAATTCACATCTCAATTCATTTGACAAACATAAAACATCCAATTCACATCACATTTCATTCACAGACATAAGGCATTCATTTCGCAAATGAATTAATTGAAATGTAATAAAATATCCATTAACAAATTCACAATTACAGAGTGATAAGAGCAATAAAAAATCATTATGCGCAGTGGAACTCTCCATCCGATCTTATGACTTTAGTCCACAAAAACCAAACGAACTCTTCTCGAATTTTTGCAAAGTCTGGCTATTTCAATGCAGATGTAGAGATGGGCGCAGCCTGTTGATAGGAATATCAACGCGCGTACATATAAAACCTGACATGTATGAAATAAATGTGGGAAGATTGACAAACCTTAGAATTGGTGATCTTGGTGGAATCGAGGAGTAGTCTCATATGGTGGCACACGTAGTATCCACACGTGTTGTCCGGCTGCTGCTGGTGGCACTACAAAAAATAGAATGTGTTAAATCAAGAGGCATTACTACTAAATGTTGTATATGATTAATTAATGTGTAGCTAGCGAATACCCGAAAATTACGAGCATGTTTCAAGGGCTTGGCCCCTGTCGTCGAGCCACGTGTTTGTTGAACGTATGTGACGAACAACCTTCATTATTCGAAAAAGTTAGATTAGTCATTTGGAAGGAAATAAAGAGTACAATGTACAATGTACTTACCTATCGACACTACTACAGAAATCGACATTACAGACGGTTCAGAAACGTCATCACAGACGGTTTTCTGAACCGTCTGAATTTATGGGTCAGTGATGATCGAAGGTTATCACAGACAGTTTTCGAACCGTCTGTGATTATTAGATATCACAGACGGTTTTTAATTAAAAACCGTCTGGGATACATATCACAGACGGTTTTTAATTAAAAACCGTCTGTGATATTCCTTCCTCCTAAACCAAAATCTATTTCTGTTTATTGGCTAGCCTCAGGAAATGCTAGCCATGCCCTCTGAAACAAGCAGATAATCACAGACAAAAAACATACAATTCACACATCTCATTTGCTTTCAGGTACATTTCGCAGACATAAAACATCCAATTGACATCGCACTTCATCTCACAGACATAAATCATGCATCCATTTCGCAAATCAATTAATTGATCAATTGAACTGAAATATCCATTAACAAATGCACAGTTACAAAAGATCTACACTGCATTTACACTTAGTGATAAGACCAATAAGAAATCAGTGTGCGCAGTTGAACCGTCCTTCTGGCTGTATGACTTGAGTCAGCAAAAAGAACGCCAACTCTGATTGAACCTCTCGAAGCTCAGACTGTTTCAATGCAGTTGACGGGATTGATACAGCCTGTCGATAGGAATATCAATGTACATATATATGTAACGTGATAAGTATGAAGTAATTATGGGAAGAGTGACAAACCTTGCGATTGGTGACCCTCGAGGAATTGAGGAGTAGTTCCATATGTTGGCAAACGTAGTATCCACATGTGTTGCCCGGCTGCTGCTGGTGGCACTGCAAAAAATGGAATGTGTTAGTTCAAAAGGCATTAGTACCATCTGTTGCATAGGATTAATTAATGTGAAATAGCGAATACCTTAAAATCTCGAACATGTGTCAGCAGGCCGTTGGCCCCGCGCTTCGAGTCACCTCCCTTTTCAATGTACATCGCGAACGCCCTACGTAATTCGAAAAGGTTAACCTTAATCATTCGGAAGGAAAGAAAGAGTACAATGTAGATATGTATGGGGAATATGTGCTTACCTATCGATTACTTGGCTGACAACTGTGAAGTCCATTTTATTCTTACTTAGGGAATCAAGGTAATATACCTTGTTCCATTTTGGTACAATTACTATTAAAATCCAATGAAAGCTCTGATTGAAGGGCATAAGTACATAGTCCTTATTGCGGCAACTCAGCAGGCCTGATGCAATGTACCTCTCGACGAGGGATGCCTCCACGTCGATGGTAGTCTTGGCGACCAATTGTGGGTCCAAGAAACCAGCTGATGAGTTCGATACTCTAGCTTTAATCAGCATGTGTCTATATATATACACACGAAAGCAAAAAATTAGATATGGCATTTATCGGTATGACATTAACGGAGACTGTGATTGTACACACTTACAGCGTCCAGCATCGAACGATTGAGACGTCAAGAGCGTTGAGCATGAACAGCTCGAATAAATCCTCAAAGGCGACCACGAATGTACACTCTTGAAGATTGTGGTGTAAATCTTCCTCGGAGAATTTGACAGTGATACTTGAAGTCCGTTCTCCCTCTGGCTTATTGGACTGCTGCATATACCACGTGTGAAATTGCATGCAACTATATGGTAGCTTTTGGAGGGCTTTTTGCTCGAGCAACGGCTCGCCAAGCACGAATTTGCGGGCCAAAGGGTGGTACGGAAGATCATCATTGGTCTTCTTTGCTTTGCCCTTGCTGGCCTTGCTGCCTCGGCTATAGGTCGACTTCACGGAAGTCGACTTTGAAGGTAGCAGCGGTGCAAGTTGCTCTGGCGAGAATAGGGCCCGTGGAGGTAGCACCGTTGTAGTATCCGGTGGTGGAACCGACTGGTCTTGTACTGGAGATGGCACCAGTGCATGTTGCTCTGGTCCTGCCACCGGTGAAGAAGCCTCCAGGAAGATGTCGCTTTTGGGCCACTGGATGAATGTTCCAATGGCCTGTCCTAGAGTCGCGATCTCGTCGTTGGGGGGCTTCGGTAGCGGGACCACCTCAAAATTGACATACACACCATCCACATTAACTTTTGCGAAGCCTGGCGCTAAAGCTTGGCCGTGCACCATGGCCCCGTTACCAGACGAATATGCCTGGCCCCAAGCAGCGTACAAGGGAATGGCGCCATATCTCACTTGGAGCTTGCAGTTCGTAGCTGCTCCTCACGCTCGGCTTTGTTTCTCTTCCTACGCCGATACATTCTGGAGTCATCTTGGAAACCATGTTTCCAAGGAACGTAAAGCCCAAGGCCTCTCGTACGACCCGGGTGCTCCTTGTTTCCCAGGGCCACGGAGAGCATATCATTCTCCCTTGTTCCCTGGAATGATCCCAGGGTAGATTCAAAACTCAGCTCTTCCTGCAAGAGCACGACATGTCATTTCAATTCGTACGAAGTTGTGGAGTAATTACAAGCTACGTAGTTCGATCGATATCTTACCAGGCGCTGGGACACTTGCTGGTCTGCAGGGTTTCGAAAGGAGACGTCCCCCGATGTCGTTGTAGATGACCTTGCTCTAAGCCAATTTCGAGCGCGGTCATCCGGGATATTGGAAAACGGCGGGGCGATGTCCTCTGCAGCTGCCAGCTCATCCTCCAACCTCCACTGCGGGATTTTACCCGCATACCCAGCTGTGCCAAGTCTGTGGGGGTGCGTGTTTTTTGCCTGGAGGGCCTTGTGCGCCACACTTGTACTTTTGAATTCTTCGGTCGTTTTCATCGCCTTGAACTCTTCCCATTGTGGTTCCAGGAATGGGTATGTAGTAAAGGCGTTTCGTCCGTCTCCACGTATTTCCTGACAAGCGTGCTCTTGAAGTTCTTCCATGCTTTGCACGCCGCTTGGTAGGTTTGTCGTTCCACAGCGTGTAAGTGTTCTTCTGGGAACTCGAACGATGCCAAGATTTCGGTCCACAGCTCACGTTTCCGAGTGTCAGGCACGTTCTTCCACGAATTGTATGTGATCTCAATCCGTTGTCGTGCAACTATTCCGACCATGGTTCAGAATGCGTTTACCGCTTGCTTAGGAAGGATAGGGACCCCAGCTGCGTTTACCGCTGTGATGGTCTGTCGGCTCTGAGGCTTCTTTGATAGCCCTCTTCCTTGGCGTCTTGATGTTGGAGCGGACGCCTCCGGCGATGATGATGAAGAATGCGCGGGTGACATGTTGCTCATTTTGTGGGTCTATTAAGATAAGATGAGAATGTTCAAAGTGAGGAAGCACGAAAAGTGAAACATGATGCTCAATGTTCGGAAGAGAGGAGAGGAGTAGAGGGAAGGGGGAGAAGGGAGGGGGTGATGTGGACACAGAGAGGGGTTATGTGCCTATACTATATACTACATACTATATGTGTATATACATACATATACATATACATACCTACATATATACATGAATATGTGCTCTCAAATTGTAGGGTTGCACAAGATTAATCTTGGCCGTCCCGCTACTAAATCATATACTCTTCCTTGATTGGTTATGCCAAATAATGAATTCAGTATTTTGAGCTCTAGATACAAACTCTAAATGCCACACAAGTTAACTTTGCCCAATAATTCAGTCTTTTAACTTGTCCAATAATGCTGTAGTAAACAATTAATGTACCAAATAGCAAACTAAATAAGCTACTGCAGTAAACATGCTATAACCTGAAAACTGCATGAACCAACAGCTATTAGAGCTCAAGCACTGAATGAACCAATCTCAGTATATGATTTTATCATCATCGAGCAACTGTAGTAAACAATTAATGTACCAAATAGCAATATGTACCAAATAGCAAACTAAATAAGCTACAGCAGTAAACAATGTACCATGTAATATGTACCAAATAGCAAACTAATTAAGCTACTGCAGTAAACAATGTACCAAATAGCAAACTAAATAAGCTACTGCAGTAAACAATGTACCATGTAATATGTACCAAATAGCAAACTAATTAAGCTATTGCAGTGAACAATGTACCAAATAGCAAACTAAATAAGTTACTGCAGTAAACAATGTACCATGTAATATGTACCAAATAGCAAACTAATTAAGCTACTGCAGTAAACAATGTACCAAATAGCAAACTAATTAAGCTACTGCAGTAAACAATGTACCATGTAATATTTACCAAATAGCAAACTAATTAAGCTACTGCAGTAAACAATGCTCACAATGCTCAAAACCCTAGTCCATCACAGAAAGTGCTCACAATGCAGTCGGTAATCGAGGGGAGGTGGCCGGCGAGGGGCTCGACGGAGGCGGCCGGCGAGGGGCTCGGGGAGGCGGTCGACGAGGGTTCGGGGAGGCGGAGGCGACGAGGGGCTCGACGGAGGCGGTCGACGAGGGGCTCGGGGAGGCGGAGGCGACGAGGGGCTCGACGGAGGCGGTCGACGAGGGGCTCGGGGAGGCCGAGGCGACGAGGGGCTCGACGAAGGCGGCCGGCGAGGGGCTCGGGGAGGCGGTCGACGAGGGTTCGGGGAGGCGGAGGCGACGAGGGGCTCGACGGAGGCGGAGGCGACGAGGGGCTCGAGGAGGCGGCCGACGAGGGTTCGGGGAGGCGGAGGCGACGACGGGCTCGGGATTTACTTGGATCTAGATCGAATAACTGCGCAGCGCACAGGGAAAACCCTAGCCAGAGGGTATATATAGGGAGGTTATCACAGACGGTTCTAACTCAAAAACCGTCTGTGATATTAATATCACAGACGGTTCCAAGTTTAAAACCGCCTGTGATAGTATAAATATCACAGACGGTTCTAAATGTATAACCGTCTGTGATAGTCATATTATCACAGACGGTTTTAAACTTAGAACCGTCTGTTTTATTGATATCACAGACGGTTCTAAGTTTAAAACCGTCTGTGATAAGCCTTTGCTACTGTAGTTATTAAGACAACACCAATAACCACAGCTGCATTCATATCCACCACCAAACAGCTGCATTCATATACAACACCAACCAGCTGCATTCATATCAACCATCACATGTGCATCACACATATACATAAATGCCAATACTCATATACATTTTGTCACACATTTTCACATATACATCTCAAAATTGACTACATCACACATTTTCACATATACATCTCAAAATTGACTACATCATACATTTTCACATATACATATAAATTGTCACACATTTTCACATATACATTCTGTCACACATTTTCACATATACATCTCAAAATTGACTACATCACACATTTTCACATATACATCTCAAAATTGACTACATCATACATTTTCACATATACATCTCAAAATTGTCACACATTTTCACATATACATTTTGTCACACATTTTCACATATACATCTCAAAATTGACTACATCACACATTTTCACATATACATCTCAAAATTGACTACATCATACATTTTCACATATACATCTCAAAATTGTCACACATTTTCACATATACATCTCAAAATTGTCACACATTTTCACATATACATTCTTATTGTACTTGCTTATTTGCTTTAAAAATTAGCCCTTCATCATGATCAATGCGTACGTAACTAGTTTCGTCACGTTGTTCATCGTCGACCCTTATGCCATTTCCAAAAGGAGGTAACTCGTCAAATTGATTGTATTCCTCCTCGTCCACTACATTCTCCACTCCGACAATTCTCCTTTTTCCATGAAGAACTACATGGCGTTTCTTATTTGCCGGGTCGGTTACATAGAAAACTTGAACAATTTGATTGGCGAGTACGAATTGTTCGTCTTTGTACCCGACACGTTGGAGGTCCACGGTCGTGACACCGTACTTGTCAACCTTCACCTGTGGGAGATTCACCCAACGGCAGCGAAATAAGGGGATCTTGAAAACCACATAGTCGAGCTCCCAAATCTCTTCTATTAAGCCATAGTACGAGTTTCTCGACCCATCGGTACTGAATGCATCTATGCGGACTCCGCTGTTTTGGTTAGTGCTCTTGACATCCTGAGACTGCGTATAGAATGTGTACCCATTTATGTCATATCCTTGCCATGTCACAACTGTAAATGTCGGCCCTTTTGCCAACCATCTCAGCGTCTCACTCGGCGAGCTCCTAGCAATTTGCTCCTTCAACCATTGGTTGAACCAACGGTTGTGTTGCCTCATGATCCAAACATCCGGCCGCTCTGGATTCTGTTGCCGAAGCACATCCTTGTGCTGGTCCACATAAGGCGCCACTTCAGTCATGTGTTGCAACACCGTGAAATGGGCTTGAGTATACGTGTCCATATCTGGAGTGATTGCTTTCCTTCCGATAGTTCCGAGACCCTTCAGCCTCCCTTCATGACGAGATTGAGGGACACCTATCGGTTGAATCTGAGCCATATAATCGACACAAAACTCAATCACCTCTTCGCTTGCATAACCTTCGACGATGCTGCCCTCCGGCCGAGAACGATTCCGTACGTAGGCCTTGAGAATTCCCATGAACCTCTCAAATGGGTACATGCTGCGTAGGAATACGGGCCCGCACATTTTTATCTCCCACACAACGTGAACAATGAGATGGACCATGATATCGATAAACGAAGGAGGGAAATACATTTCAAGGTGACATAGAGTCATCACCACCTCGTCCTGCAGAGCATCTAGTCCTTCGGGATCGATGACCTTCTGAGCAATTGTGTTAAAGAAATAACATAGCCTCATGATTGTCTCTCGGACTTTGATCGGCAAAATATTTCTAATTGCAATAGGGAGCATCTGTGTCATCAGCACATGACAATCATGAGACTTCATGCCATTTAACTTCAAATCTTGCATCGAAACAAGTTTCTTCACGTTGCCGGAGTAACCAGACGGAACTTTCACACCATGCAAGCACTGGCACAGTTCTGTTTTCTCAGCCTTGGACAGAGTGTAACACGCAGGGGGAAGGTACGTTCGTCCATTATCAGTGCTTGTCGGTGCTAACTCAGGCCTGATGTCCATGTCAGCCAAGTCAAGCCGTGCGTTCACACCGTCCTTTGTTTTATCACGGATGTTCAGTAAGAGACCAATCAAGCTGTCGCACACATTCTTTTCTACGTGCATGACGTCGATGCAGTACCGAACATCTAGGTCCTCCCAATAAGGTAAGTCCCAAAATATTGATCTCTTCTTCCAGGTGTTCTTCTCATGAGCCCTCAATTTACGTCCCTTTCCGAGGACAACATCTAAATCCTTAACCATATCATAAACCTCGCGTCCCCTTAAATGCCTTGGAGCTGAACCATCTTCCTTCTCTCCGTCAAATTGTTTCTTCATCTTGCGGTATGGGTGAGCCCTCCGAAGGAACCGGCGGTGACGCATGTAGACGGTTTTGCGTGAGTGTCTCAGCCACACACTCTCGGTACCATCTAAACAGTGAGTACAAGCTTTGGCACCTTTTGTACTATGGCCCGATAGGTTACCAAGGGCAGGATAATCATTTATGGTGCAGAACAATAAGGAGCGCAGAGTGAAGTTCTCTCGTTTGTACGCATCCCATACCTGTACCCCTTCGTTCCACATTACTTTTAGATCTTCCACCAACGGTGCTAGGAACACATCGATATCATTCCCAGGTTGTTTTGGCCCTTGGATAAGTATCGACAGCAAAATATACTTTCGCTTCATACACAACCAAGGAGGAAGGTTATAGATGCAGAGATTCACGGGCCATGTGCTATGTCGGCTGCTCATGCTACTGAAAGGATTCATTCCATCTGTACTCAGTCCAAACCTTATATTCCTTGGTTCTGCACCGAACTCTGCAAAACTCCTATCGATGTTTCTCCACTGCGCGGAATCAGTAAGATGTCTTATCATTCCATCCTTCTTGCGCTCCTCCGAGTGCCAACGCAGCAGTTTTGCCTCCTTTGGATTTGCAAAAAACCTTTTCAAACGGGGAATTATAGGAAAATACCATGTCACCTTAGCAGGAGGTCCTTTCTTCGCCTCTGTTCCCTCGCCATCAACTGATTGATTGTTACGTTTGTATCGGGAGGCGTTGCACACCGGACATACATGCATGTTTGCATACTCTTTACGGTAGAGGATACAATCGTTCGGGCATGCATGTATTCTTTCTACTTCCATTCCCAACGGACAAAGAACCTTCTTGGCTTTATACGTGGTTTTAGGCAACTCATTTCCCTCCGGAAGCATGTCCGCTAAAAGACCTAGCAGCGCCGTGAAACTCTTGTCCGACCAACCGTTGCTTGCCTTCAATTTCAACAGTTCAAGCACGGCCGACAACCTCGTGTACTTGCATCCCGTGTACAAAGGTTTCTCTGAGTCCTCCATCAAGCCACGGAATTTAACATACTCTCTCTCATCATAGTTCTCTTCAACATCGCGAAGCATCTGATCCAGATTATCATCGTGCAACCTATCCGAATCCGACCCACAATCGACATCAGCCGGCGGCATGTCATTCAGTTCACAGGCGATGTCATCCGGGGGCATATCATTCACTTCACCGGCGATGTCATCCGGCGGCATATGATCATTCACTTCGCCATGACTGGTCCAACACGTATAATCCTTTTTGAAACCCCTCCGAATCAAGTGCGATTCAATTTGCCCTCGGTTCTTAAACATCTTCACATTCTCGCAGTCAGTGCATGGACAGCACATATATATCGCCCCCTTATTCAACATATCCTCCTCGGCAGCTCTTATAAAAGCAGAAACGCCATTAATGTACTCTTCACTCACACGGCTCGCGGCATACATCCAGCTTCGGTCCTACGTTACGTACATATATAACAACTTAGTATTAAAATCTAGATTAACTAATTATAACTACATATATACCGGCCACATTTATTATATTGAGACTTTATTTGCTAGATTCATATTACAAACACAACAGCTATTATATAACCAACAATTTTGCAAATTAACCATCTTCAATAACCACTCATGGATTACTTAGAACTAAATTGTAATGCAATTAAAGAAAAAATAAATTGCATTACTAACCATATCTAGAACAACCAGCAAAGTATGAATCTTCAAAGCTCAATCTCTGCCTCTTCCCACCAAATTAACAAGGCCTGAAATCGCCTAGCTTCCTCCCGAGTGAAAAAGTGCGCAGCAGTGGCTAGATCTGGATCGAAATGAAGACAGATGCGGTCTGAGCAGCGCAATAAATGCCTACTGACATTATCACAGACGGTTTTTAATTATTAACCGTCTGTGATAACAAGGTTATCACAGACGGTTTTTATTTAAAAACCGTCTGTGATACAAACGTATCACAGACGGTTCATAGTTAATAACCGTCTGTGATAATCCATTTTCCCGCCACAAATACCACAGACGTCCTCCAAATTACAACCGTCTGTAATAGTGCTCATTAGAGACGGTTTCACAAAACCGTCTGTGATGAGGCGTCTACTATTAGGCTTTCTGTAGTAGTGCGAGTATTTGGGCGATAGCTGTGTACTTGAATTTGTTCTTACTTAGAGAATCAAGGTATATAGGCTTGTTCTATTTTGGTATAATTACAATTAATATCCAATGGAAGTGCTCATTGTATGGCATAAGAACATATTCCTTATTGCGGTGAGCCAGCAGTGCGTTTGTAATATAGTTCTCGACGAAGGATGCATCCTCGTTGATGGTATCAATGGCGACCAAGCGTGGGTCCAGGAAACCAATTGGTGATTTCGATGATCTAGCTTCGGTCTGCATGAATCTATATATATACACAGAAAATCAACAAATTGTGACATATATTGGTATTACATGAACAGAGACTGTGATTGTACAGACTTACAGCGTCCAACATCGAACGAGTGAGGCGTCGAGAGCGTTGAGTGTGAAAAGACCAAATATATCGTCAAAGGTCACCGCGAAGACACATTCCTGAGCTTCGTGCAGGAAATATTCCGGCTTGAATTTGACAGTGATACCTGAGCGCCGTTCTGCCTCTGGCCTATTGGACTGTTCCATATACCAAGCGTGGAATCTTTGGCAACCAAGTTCTAGGGTTAAGAGCTGCTCTTCCGGGAATATCATCGGCTCGCCTAGCATGAATTTGCGGGCCAATGGCAGGTACGGGATATCGTCATCATCCTTCGTCTTTGATTTGCCTTGGCCACTGCCTTGACTGTAGGTCGACTTTATGGTAGTCGACTGTAATGGTACATACGATGCAAGTTGCTTTGGCGAGAATAGCACCTATGGAGATAGCACCAGTTCAGGTAGCTCTGCTTCGCACTGCCCTTGTGGAGATAGCACCAGTGCATGTTGCTCTGGTTAGCGCTGCCCTTCTGGTCTTGCCACCGGTGAAGAAGCCTCCAGGGAGATGTCGCATTTGGGCCACTGGATGAATGTTCCAATGGCCTGCCCAAGAGTCATGATCTCGTCGTTGGGGGCTTCGGTAGCGGGATGACCTCAAAATTGACATGCACACCATCCACATTAACTTTTACGAAGCCTGGCGCTAAAGCTTGACCATGCAGCATGGCCCTGATACCAGACGGATATGCTTGGCCCCAAGCAGTGTGCAAGGGAACGGAGGCATATCTCACTTAGAGCCTGCACTTCGTAGACTCCTACATAACGATACAGAATTAGCTAGTCGAATAGGCCTATCAATGGAGCAAGCATTCGAGAGATAATAATTATTACCAGGATGTCATCCACAGAAAATCTGGCATCGGTTTGCGTTGGATTGGACGTGCAACTACTCGGACGGTTGTGCGGGCTAACTAGCACAGGAGTGGTGGTGGCGGCCTGCTGACTTTCTGTTTGTTTCCGCACCTCATCTCTAACTACATGAGCCAGCTCACCCATTAGCTCCTCTCTAAGAGATGCCTTGATCTCTTCTCGTAGCCATGCGTCACGCTCGGCTTTGTTTCTCTTCCTGCGCCGATACATGTCGGAGTCATCTTGGAAACCATGTTTCCAAGGAACGTAAAGGCCAAGGCCTCTCGTACGGCCCGGGTGCTCCTTGTTTCCCAGGGCCACGGAGAACATATCATCCTCCCTTGTTCTCTGAAATGATCCCAGGGTAGTTTCAAAACTCAGCTCTTCCTACAAGAGCACGACATGTCATTTCACTTCGTACGAAGTTGTGGAGTAATTACAAGCTACGTAGTTCAATCGATATCTTACCAGGCGCTGGGACACTTGCTGGTCTGCAGGGTTTCGAAAGGAGACGTCCCCCGATGTCGTTGTGGATGACCTTGCTCTAATCCAATTTCGAGCGCGCTCATCCGGGATATTGGCAAATGGCGGGGCGATGTCCTGCAGGGCTGCCTGGTCATCCTCGCTCCTCCACTGCGGGATTTTACCCACATACCCAGCTGTGCCAAGTCTGTGGGGGTGTGTGTTTTTTGCTTGGAGGGCCTTGTGCGTCGCACTTGTACTTTTGAAATCTTCGGTCGTCTTCGAAGCCTTGAACTCTTCCCATTGTGGTTCCAGGAATGGGTATTTATAAAAGGGCGTTTCGGCTTTCTCCACGTAGTCCTTGACAAACATGCTCTTGAAGTTCTTCCATGCTTTGCACACCCCTAGCAAGGCTTGTCGTTGCACGGCGTCTTGGTGTTCTTCTGGGATCTCAAACGATGCCAAAATTTCTGTCAGCAGGTCTCTTTTTCGAGTCGTAGGCACGTCCTTCCACAAATTGAATGTGATCTCAATTCGTTCTCGTGTAATGATTCCAATCATGCTCTTCCATGCGCTTACTGCTTTGCGAGGAAGGAGAGGGACCCGAGATACATCGACCTGTGTGATGGTAAATCGAACCTCAGGCTTCTTCGATAGCCCTCTTCCTTGGCGTCCTGATTTTGAAGCGGACACCTCTGGCGATGGTGTTGAAGAATGCACGGATGACATTTTGCTCAATTTGTGGGTCTATTAGAATAAGATAAGAAAGTGTAATATCTATCTATTTCGCTCAATATAGGCGATTACAATACATATATATATGTGTATATACATACATACATACATATACATATATATACCTACATATATACATATACAAGCATCAATAATAGAATCAATAACATTTTAAACATGAATATGTATGACAATGTAAAAGGCATGTATCAATTAAGACTAGCAACAAGCTCAAGTTTTAATTGATTAATTTGTGCTCTCAAATTGTAGGGTTGCACAAGATTAATCTTGGCCGTCCCGCTACTAAATCATATACTCTTCCTTGATTGGTTATGCCAAATAATAAACTCGGTCTTTTGAGCTCTAGATACAAACTCTACAATCTCAAGATTAAAGTATATTCAGCATGCATGTATTCAGATTGCAGTATTCAAAAAAGCAAGACCAACCAAATTAACTTTGCTCAATAATTTATGTTTCAACTTAACAAAATTCCCAACAGATCAACATATGGATATGCTAATATCTGAAACAGCATGAACCGATTGAATGACAGCTATATCCCATAAGCAATCTATGTTTCCAGAGTCACAAGACAACAAGACTCACTCACAAGCATATATATCAAAGTCTAGAGACTGCCTTCCAGAGTCACAAGACAACAATGACAGCTATTAGAGCTCAATGACCGATCGAACCAATCTCAGTATATGATATTTGTTATCATCGAGCAACCAAATATCCCATAAGCTATCTATGTTTCCCAGTGCCAGGTAATGTAAAGAAGATTAACAAACTTGCACAGCCCACACAGATTGCATACAAAAATCACAGACTCACTCACAAGATCGGTGATATTCGAAATCACCAGAAGAACAGGGGCTAGGGGAGGCGGCGGCGACGACGGGCTCGGGGAGGTGGCCGGCGACGGCTCAGGGAGGCAAAGGCTCGGGGAGGCGACGGCGACGATGGGCTCGGGGAGGCGGTGGCGAGGGCTCGGGGAGGCGGCGGCGAGGGCTCGGGGAGGCGGCGGCGAGGGCTCGGGGAGGCGGGGACGACAGGCTCAGGGAGGCGACGGCTCGGGGAGGCAGCGGCGAGGGCTCGAGGGAAGCGGCGGCGAGGGCTCAAGGAGGCGGCCAGCGAGGGCTCGAGGGAGGCGGCCGGCGACGGCGGGCTCGAGGGAGGCGGCGGCGAGGCCTCGGGGGAGGCAGATCAGGATTTAGATATAGAATATCTGTAGAATACATGGAAAACCCTAGCCAGAAGGTATATATAGGGGATTATTACAGACGGTTCTACACTTAGAACCGTCTCTGATATTGCCGTCTGTGATAAGCCTACTATCACAGACGGTTCTATGTTTAGAACCCTCTGAGATAGTAGGCTTATCACAGATGGTTCTAAACTTAGAACCGTCTGTGATATTGATATCACAGACGGTTTAAGTGTAGAACCGTCTGTGATAAGCCTTTGCCCGACTGTAGTCATTCATGATCAACCACCTACCAGCTGCATTCATGATCAACCACCTACCAGCTGCATTTATTTACACATTTTCTCAATCTCAAAATTGACTACATCACACATTTTCTCATTTACACATTTTCTCAATTTGCATTCATATATACAACACCAACCACCAACACAGTGTATTTCTTTACACATTTTCTCAATCTCAAAATTGACTACATCACACATTTTCACATATACATAAATGCAAATTCACAAATATATCACACTGTAGCATTGTTCTATACATAAATGCCAATTCACATATACATCATACACTTGCATAGTTGTATACATAAATGACAATTCACATATACATCACACAAATGCATTGTTATATACATATATGCAATTGCCCACATATATGTCGCACATTCTCATTGTACTTGCTTATTTCCTTTAAAAATTAGCCCTTCATCATGATCAATGCGTACGTGACAAGTTTCGTCACGTTGTTCATCGTCGACCCTTATGCATTTCCAAAAGGAGGTAACTCGTCAAATTGATTGTATTCTTCCTCGTCCACCACATTCTCTACTCCGACAATTCTCCTTTTTCCATGAAGAACTACATGGCGTTTCTTATTTGCCAGGTCGGTTACATAGAAAACTTGAACAACTTGATTGGCGAGTACGAATGGTTCGTCTTTGTACCCGACATGTTGGAGGTCCACGGTAGTGACACCGTACTTGTCAACCTTCACCTGTGGGAGATGCACCCAACGGCAGCGAAATAAGGGGATCTTGAAAACCACATAGTCGAGCTCCCAAATCTCTTCTATGAAGCCATAGTACGAGTTTTTTGACCCATCAGTATTGAACGCATCTATGCGGACACCGCTGTTCTGGTTAGTGCTCTTGACATCCTGAGATTGCGTATGGAATGTGTACCCATTTATGTCATATCCTTGCCATGTCACAACTGTAAATGTCGGCCCTTTTGCCAACCATGTCAGCGTCTCACTTGGCGAGCTCCTACCGATTTGCTCCTTCAACCATTGGTTGAACCGACTGTTGTGTTGCCTCATGATCCAAACATTCGGCCGCTCCGGATTCTGTTGCCTTAGCACATCCTTGTGCTGGTCGACATAAGGTGCCACTTCAGTCATGTGTTGCAACACCGTGAAATGGGCTTGAGTATACGTGTCCATATCTGGAGTGATTGCTTTCCTTCCGATAGTTCCGAGACCTTTCAGCCTCCCCTCATGACGAGATTGAGGCACACCTATTGGTTGAATCTGAGCCATATAATCGACACAAAACTCAATGATCTATTCGCTTGCATAACCTTCAACGATGCTGCCCTCCAGCCGAGAACGATTCCGTACGTAAGACTTGAGAATTCCCATGAACCTCTCAAATGGGTAAATGCTACGTAGGAATACGGGCCCACACATTTTTTCTCCCACACAACGTGAACAATGAGATGGACCATGATATCGAAAAACGAAGGAGGGAAATACATTTCAAGGTGACATAGAGTCATCACCACCTCGTCCTGCAGAGCATCTAGTCCTTCGGGATCGATGACCTTCTGAGCAATTGTGTTAAATGCAATAGGGAGCATCTGTGTCATCAGCACATGACAATCATGAGACTTCATGCCATTTAACTTCAAATCTTGCATCGAAACAAGTTTCTTCACGTTGCCGGAGTAACCAGACGGAACTTTGACACCATGCAAGCACTGGCACAGTTCTGTTTTCTCAGCCTTGGACAGAGTGTAACACGTAGGGGGAAGGTACATTCGTCCATTATCAGTGCATGTTGGTGCTAACTCAGGCCTGATGTCCATATCAGCCAAGTCAAGCCGTGCGTTCACGCCGTCCTTTGTTTTATCACGAATATTCAGTAAGAGACCAATCAAGCTGTCGCATACATTCTTTTCTACGTGCATGACGTCGATGCAGTGTCGAACATCTAGGTACTCCCAATAAGGTAAGTCCCAAAATATTGATCTCTTCTTCCAGGTGTTCTTCTCATGAGCCCTCAATTTACGTCCCTTTCTGAGGACAACATCTAAATCGTTAACCATATCATAAACCTCGTGTCCCCTTAAATGCCTTGGAGCTGAACCGTCTTCCTTCTCTCCGTCAAATTGTTTCTTCATCTTGCGGTATGGGTGAGCCCTCCGAAGGAACCGACGGTGACGCATGTAGACGGTTTTGCGTGAGTGTCTCAGCCACACACTCTCGGTACCATCTAAACAGTGAGTACAAGCTTTGGCACCTTTTGTACTATGGCCCGATAGGTTACCAAGGGCAGGATAATCATTTATGGTGTAGAACAATAAGGAGCGCAGAGTGAAGTTCTCTCGTTTGTATGCATCCCATACCTGTACCCCTTCATTCCACAGTACTTTTAGATCTTCCACCAACGGTGCTAGGAACACATCAATATCATTCCCAGGTTGTTTTGGCCGTTGGATAAGTATCGACAGCAAAATATACTTTCGCTTTATACACAACCAAGGAGGAAGGTTATAGATGCAGAGAGTCACGGGCCATGTGCTATGTCGGCTGCTCATGCTACTGAAAGGATTCATTCCATCTGTACTCAGTTCAAATCTTATATTCCTTGGTTCTGCACCGAAGTCTGCAAAACTCCTATCGATGTTTCTCCACTGCGCGGAATCAGCAAGGTGTCTTAGCATTCCATCCTTCTTGCGCTCCTCCGAGTGCCAACGCAACAGTTTTGCCTCCTTTGGATTTGCAAAAAACCTTTTCAAACGGGGAATTATAGGAAAATACCATGCCACCTTAGCAGGAGGTCATTTCTTCGCCTCTGTTCCCTCGCCATCATCTGATTGATTGTTACGTTTGTATCGGGATGCGTTGCACACCGGACATACATGCATGTTTGTATACTCTTTACGGTAGAGGATACAGTCGTTCGGACTTGCATGTATTCTTTCTACTTCCATTCTCAATGGACAAAGAACCTTCTTGGCTTTATACGTGGTTTTAGGCAATTCATTTCACTCCGGAAGCATGTTCGCTAAAAGACCTAGCAGCGCCGTGAAACTTTTGTCGGACCAACCGTTGCTTGCCTTCAATTTCAACAGTTCAAGCACGGCCGACAACCTCGTGTACTTGCAGCACGTGAACAAAGGTTTCTCCGAGTCCTCCATCAAGCCCCAAAATTTAACATACTCTCTCTCATCATAATCCTCTTCTACATCGCGAAGCATCTGATCCAGATTATCATCATGCAACCTATCCGAATCTGAACTACAATCGACATCTTCCGGCGGCATGTTATTCACTTCACCGGCGATGTCATCCGGCAGCATATCATTCGCTTTACCGGCGATTTCATCCGGCGGCATTTGATCATTGAGTTCGCCATGACTGGTCCAACACGTATAACCCTTTTTGGAACCCCTCCGAATCAAGTGCGCTTCAATTTGCCCTCGGTTCTTAAACATCCTTAAATTCTCGCAGTCAGTGCATGGACAGTACATATATTCCACCCCTTATTCAACATATCCTCCTCGGTCGCTCTTGTAAAAGCAAACACGCCATTAATATACTCTTCACTCACACAGCTTGTGGCATACATCCAGCTTCGATCCTACGTTACGTACATATATAACAACTTAGTATTAAAAATTAAATTAACTAATTATTACTACATATATACCGGTCACATGTATTATATTGAGGCTTAATTTGCTACCTCAATTCATATTATAAACACAAAAGCTATTATATAACCAACAATTTTGCAAACCATCTTCAATTAATAACACTCACCAATTACTTAGATCTAAATTGTAATGCATACAAAGAAAAAATAAAATTCATTACTAACCATATCTAGAGCAACCAGGAAAGTATAAATCTTCAAAGCTCAATATCTGCCTCCTCCCACCAAATTAACTGGCCTAAAATTGCCAACCTTGCCTCCTGAACGAAAGAGTAAAGTACCAGCTAGATCTGGATCGAAATGAACACAGATGTGGTCTGAGCAGCGCAATAAATGCCTACTGGCATTATCACAGACGGTTTTTACTAAAAAACCATATGTGAATTATCACAGACGGTTTTTTTATTAAAAATCATCTGTGATAACCAACTTATCGCGGACGGTTTTTAATAAAAAACCATCTGTGATAATCTCGGATTATCACAGACGGTTTTTAATACAGACCGTCTGTGATACTCGTTTTCCCCGACGCCACCAACACAGACGGTGTCCAAATTAAAACCATCTATGTTAGTGTTGTTCACAGACGGTTTTGTCAAACCGTCTGTGATTGGCTGTCTAGTATTAGCCTTTCTGTAGTAGTGATCAATGTTCCGTAGACTTGGTCCATACACCATGAAGCCCAATTTTCTGAGCCAATTCTCTTTAGAGTAATAATTCGATCAAAATTAAAGTCCTTGCTGATGTCATAAATCCAAATGTTTTTGATGTGGATGCCAACCCCAACATCCAGGCCGATGTGGATGCCAACCAAGGAACACCGCCTGCAGGCCGACGAAGAGGCTAGGGCGAAGGAGTCGACCTTCTACCCCAGCCAGTCAACCCCACCATGGCGAAGGTCATGGCACAACAAACACAACTTCTGCAAGCCATTTATGCTGGCCAACAAGTCAATGCCAGTAGCCACAGTTCAAAGCTGGCTGACTTCTTAAGAACTCCACCCCTGACCTTCTCCTCAGTAGATGAACCCCTCGAAGCCAAGACTGGCTTCGAGATACCGAAAGGAAGCTCCAACTTGCTAGCTGTGTAGAAGAAGTCCGAGTGGTCTTCGCCGCCCACTAGCTCCATGGTGCAGCTGCAGCCTGGTGGGAGAATTACCTGTCTACCCGGGGTCATGAAGATGCCATAGCTGAAGACGACTCTGAGGGAGAAACAGACAGGCAAGGGACAGCTTCAAGAGGAAATACAAGAGGAGAAAGAGGAGCAAGTCAAGTCCACCGAGCCTCTCACACCCCGCATGCCCACCAAGCCATCTCATGAATGTAATTTAATACAGCCTTCAAAACCATCTTCATCCCTGTAGGAGTGATGAGAATGAAGAAGAATGAATTCCGCACCCTAAAACAAGGAAACATGTTCGTTAGTGAGTACCTCACCAAGTTCAACCAACTCGACCGCTATGCTCCAAAAGATGTGGCAAACGATGATGAAAAGATCGACAGGTTCTTTAAGGGCATGAATGAGGATCTACGTGTGCAGCTAATCATTCAAGACTTCTCCAGTTTCCATCAATTGGTGAACAAGACATTGATCTTGGAGAATGAAAAGAAGAACTTGGAAGCCAGCCGCAAGCACAAGCAAGTGACACAGTGACCCCAGGGAAGATTCATCCAGAAATTCATCAACAACGCCTCCTTCTCAAGGCCAAGTCAACCCAAAGTTCCAACCCCAACACCCTATCCAAATGGCAGCTCTTTCCAGACTCCACGCCCTATAGGCCAGTCTACTGGGATCAACCCTACTGCCAACAGGAACTACATCGGCTGTGGCGAGAAGGGACACTTCGTCAGCCAATGCCCTTATAATAAGATCACACCAGCGAAGTTCAATATAGGAACCACACTTGTTCGTGGCCAAGCATCAGCACCCATCAAGGGGTATCAGGCCCCTTAACCTAGCAAGACTGCCTCAACTCCCAATCGTGGCCGGGTTAATCACATCACCGTTGAGGAGGCTCGGGAGGCTGCAGGAGTTCTGATGGGTACGTTTTCTATCAAATTAATACCAGCACATATTCTCTTTGATTATGTGGCTTCATACTCATTTATAGCCAAGAGATATGTGGATAAGCTTGGGCTGCCTACCTACCTACTAAAGAAACCAGTGGTACTTAGCTCACCCACTGGGATTATCGCTACTACTTTACTATGCCCTGGGGTAGAAGTTACCATGGAAGAGTTTGGTTTTCTAGCAGACTTAATAGTGTTGAACTCCTAGACCTTGGATATTATATTAGGGATGGACTGGCTAGCAAGACATCAAGGAATAATAGACTACGCTACTATGAGGGTAAGCCTAACTAAGTGTCCTGGGTTGATCATAGAAGTAAAGGTGGATCCACCCTATCGTTGGGGTCGTGCACTCTATCATTTTGAGGACATACCTCTGGAAGGAATGCTGGTAGTACAAGATTATCCTGAAGTGTTCCCTAAAGAATTGCTAGGCATGCTGCCAGATAGGGACCCTGAGTTCGTCATTAACCTAAAGCCCGATGCTGCCCCAATTTCTAAAAGACCTTATAGAATGACTGTTGATGAGTTAGTGGAGCTGAAGAAACAACTCCATGAACTGCAGGACAAGGGTTTTATCAGGCCTAATTCCTCAACTTGGGGGTCTCCAGTGCTCTTTGTTAAGAAGAAGGATGGTATTGTCTGGATGTGTGTGGATTACCAGTTCTTGAATGAATTAACCATAAAAAATAAGTACCCCTACCTAGAATTAACGATCTATTTGACTAGCTTGGGGGGAGCTACCATATTCTCCAAAATCAACTTAAGGTAGGGCTACCATCAACTGAAGATTAGGGCTGAAGACATTCCAAAGACAGCTTTTACCACTAGATATGGACTATATGAATTTACAGTCATGTCCTTTAGCGTAACCAATGCCCTAGCCTATTTCGTGAACCTCATGATTAAAGTCTTTATGGAGTACCTAGACAAATTTGTGGTGGTGTTCATTGACAACATCCTTATCTACTCTAAGAATGCAGAAGAGCATGCGTAGCACCTATGCCTAGTACTAGAGAAACTAATAGAACACCAACTATACGCCAAATACAACAATTGTGAATTTTGGTTAAAAGTGTCCACCGAAGGAGTATCTGGTGACCTAGCCAAGATAGAAGCCGTAGTGGAATGGAAACAGCTCACTATTGTCACAGAAGTGCGAAGCTTTCTTGGGTTGGCAGGATACTACAGGAGGTTTATAGAAGGATTTTCCCGGATTGCCAGGCCATTGACACAACTACTCAAGAAGGAGGAGAAATTTGAAAAGACAAAGGCTTGTGAAGAAAGTTTCCAAGAACTCAAGAAGAGACTAACCTCCACCCCTGTGCTAGTCCTGCCCGACATACGCAAGGACTTTGAGGTGTATTGTGATGCCTCACATCAAGGCCTTAGGTGTGTACTAATGCAAGGGGGCAAAGTCATGGCATATGCATCTAGACAGCTTCGTCCTCATGAAGCAAATTATCCTACCCATGATTTGGAATTAACTTCGGTGGTGAGTGCCCTAAAGATTTGGTGACACTATTTGATCAGTAACCATTGCGACATATATACCGACCATAAGAGCGCAAGTACTTCTTCATGTAGTCAAACCTCAACCTGAGGCAGAGGAGATGGTTGGAGCTGATTAAAGATTATGACTTAAGTGTTTACTATCACTCGGGCAAGGCTAATGTGGTAGCTGATGCCCTAAGTCGTAAAGTCTATTGCAATAATCTCGTGGTTCAAGAGCAACAACCTGAGCTTTATAAAGAGTTAATGGCACTCAATCTAGAGATAATAGAACAAAGCACCATAGCGACCATGGAGATATAACCGAGTATAGAAGAACAGATCATAGCTGTACAGAAGGAGAACTCAACTGCTTTGAGGTTAAGAAGCTTAGTGGAAAAAGGGAAGGCTCCTAAGATAACTATGGATCAACAAGGTGTTCTAAGGTATGGGACATGTATCTTTGTTCCCCACTGAAAGGATCTTAAAGATCTAATACTTAGGGAAGCCCACAGCTCGGCGTATTCCCTTCACCCCAGAAGTACCAAGATGTATCAAGACATGAAGCAGTGGTACTGGTGGCCATGAATGAAGAGGGACATCGTTGAATATGTTGCATGCTATGATGTGTGTTAAAGAGTGAAGGCCGAGCATCAGAGGCCAACAGGATTATTACAGCCATTACAAATGCCTCAGTGGAAGTGGGAAGAAGTTGGAATGGGCTTCATCACTGGTTTACCACAAAACAAATCGGGGTATGACTCCATATGGGTTATAATAGATAGACTGACTAAGGTTGCCCACATCATCCCTGTCAAGACCACCTACAAAGGAGACAAGCTGACAGAGTTGTACATGTCCCGCATCGTGCATTTGCACGGTGTGCCAAAAAGGATAGTTTTAGATCGAGGTTCTCAATTTACCTCGCACTTCTAGACAAGTCTTCATGAAGCCCTCAGCACCCATCTGGATTTCAATACTACCTATCACCCTCAGACAAACGGTCAAACAGAGAGGGTAAAACAAATACTAGAGGATATGCTTTGAGCCTGTGCTCTAGATTTCACCAAGGATTGGGAGAAATGCCTGTCTTACGCCGAATTTACCTACAACAATAGTTATCAAGCTAGCCTACAGATGTCCCCGTTTCAAGCATTATATGGAAGGAATTGTCGAACTACTCTGCACTAGTCAGAAGTAGGAGAGGGCTATATCTTCGGACTAGAAAATGTAAAGCAGGCTGATGAAAAAGACTGCCTGATTAGGGACCGATTGCAAGCAGCTCAATCAAGACAAAAGAGTTACGCGGACAAGAGGCGTATGCCATTAAATTTTGAAATTGGAGATTATATCTACCTGAAGGTGTCACCCTTGCGAGGAGTTAGAAGGTTCAAAGTTAAAGGCAAGCTCGCCGCACATTACGTTGGACCATTCCCAATTGTGGCTAAGAAAGGAGAAGTAGCTTACCAATTAGAGCTACCCGCAAGTCTAGCTGATGTACACAATGTTTTCCATGTGTCTCAACTCAAGAAGTGCCAGAAGATCAAACCCCGTTGGAGGCAATCGAACTTGAGAGTGACCTGACGTACAGGGAGTGCCCTATCAAGATTCTATACATTGTAGAAAAGAAGACAAGCAACCAGACCATCCACTTATGTAGAGTACAATGGAATAATAACACCAAGAAGGAAGCCACCTGGAAACGCGAAGATCAACTGAGAAACGATTATCCCTACTTGTTCTCAGATTAGGTTGAATCTCGAGGTTGAGATTTTTTTAATGGGGTAGACTTGTAACATCCTTAAAATTTGAGTCTTGAAAAATGTGTAACTTTTTCAAATATTTTGTAAGGCATCTTCTTGACATTTGAATTTTAATGGATTTCCTTTGGATTTTGGTTGAGGTTCGAACAATTAAGGAAAAATTAGGAAAATAAAACCATGAAAGAAATATGAAAATAATAGAAATTTATAATTTGAAAGCAAATCTGAAAAGATGATCCATCAATTAGGGTAGAAAAATAAGAAAGAGGAAGGTTGAAAAGTTAAATAAAAAATAAAAATTTAATTGAACCGAAGATTTAAAATTTTGCCAAATTAAAGAGGAACGGTATAATTTGAATCAAAACTTGAATTGTTGCATTAGGCTTAAATAAATAAATAGATAAATAAATAAAATTATATATAAATGCAAATAGATATATGAAAATAAATAAATAATATAATATAAAAAAGAGAGTCTTTCTGCCTGGCCCGAATCAGCCCAGGCCAGCCTATCTCCTCCCCCCCCGCTAGCTTCGGCCAAGGCCGAAGCCTTTCCTGGCCGGGCCACCACAACCTACCTCGTCGCCACGCCTCCCTCGGACCACCGATTGCTGGTGTGCCCCCACGCTGTACCGGTTGCTGTCAGCGGTAGCTCCGCCCCACGTCAACACAGGCCTGGCGTCACCTCCCTACTACCTCTTCTGACCGTCACCTTGACCGCCGCTCAACCGGTCGCCCCGTCACATCACTCTGCTGCCATGACTCAGACCACTGCGTCACACTACTCCAGTCAGCCACAGTGTGAGCTTTGCTCTGACCACCCCATCGTGTTGCCCCTTCTTGCGTCACCCCGTTGCATTGCTCCGCCGCCTTGACCAGTCCCACTGCCCTATCTTGTCACTGTCCTCTCTGATGCGCGCCTACTCCCGTCGCGCTCCCGACCTCTTCGCTGTTCCGGCATCATCGCGCGTTCGCAACCGCGCCCAGCCCCGACCTGTCCCGTCGCCAAGTCCTGTGGCCATGCCGAAGCCGATGTCACCTGCACGGCAGTCACAACGAGCTCCATGACGCCAGCCCGCCTCGTGGCCCATAAAAGCTAGGGAAGGTCGCCATCGTCTTCCTCACCCCTCACTCCTCCTCCCACCCCAAAGAATCAGTCACTCATGCTCCACAGCCCGCCGGCGGCCTCTTCTTCCCCAAAGCCGGCCGATTGGCGCCACCGTGGTCCGATTCAGCCCCATCAGAGCATCCTCGTAGCACCGCGACGCCATCCACACCATTCGCTGGGCCTCTCGCCGCCTGAGCTAAGCCCGCACCATGTGCCTCCTCTGCTCGCCGTCGCCCCACGTCGTCAGACCACCACCGCCTCTCTTGAGCCACGTCGACCCCCGAGGTAGCCTCATGTTTGTGCCCCGGTGCTCCCCTAGCGTCTAATTGAACTCTAGTGCCGTGTGCCACTGTAGCCACACTTTCCCTCTTCCGCCACCACCCACAGTTGCCACCGACCACCACCGCCATGAAATTGGCCGGCAGGACCGAGCCTAGGCGTGCGCACGGGCATGAGCATACCATTTTTGGAATGCTCATGGCCGGCTGCCGTTTCCTCCATGGCGGCGAGCTCACCGTTCGTCGGTCGGAGGAAGAAGCTCTGTAGCGTGATGAATTACAGTTAAGACATATCATTAATACTAATGTGACTAATTAATGCTAATGAGGATTAATTAAGCCAAACACTCACTGAAATTGGGCCCTACCCTTTTAATTAAATAGTAACAGTCCCACCTGTCATAGGTATTTATTTTCCGGATTTATTTAAATTGAGAACTTAAAAAAGGCATAACTTATTCATCTTAACTCCAAATTGAGTGAAACAAATTTCTAAATTCATCTAAATTCAACATCTATCCAATGGAACCGAAATCATAAGTTTTAGTGAGAATTTATTTGGTTTGCTAATTTTTATTCAAAATTTTCGTGTAACGTAAAATAGCGTACGAGACCCAAGAGAAAGAGGTTGAGGCTAAAGCAACTCTCGACAACCAAGACTAAGTCAACTGTGGACAAGGCGTGTCAATACTTTAATCATGTTGAACCTACCTTTTTCTGCAAGTTATTTCCGTTTTAAATTATCAAATGGCATGCTGTTACTTTATGTGCAAATATGTGTTTGATTTCAAGATTCTAGTTATATACCTATTAATAAACTTGTTAGTATTACCCTCTTTTGGAACATTTGAGTATTTGAGCTATGTCACCCTAGCAAAATTATAATAGTAAAACTTTCGAAAATAAGTCCATAATTACACGCCATGCTTAGTACTGCTTACATAATCGGGGGCACCAAAATGCCTCAGGCATCACTTTTAATCATGAGAAACTGATTTGGGAAGTCATGGTGGAAATGACTGGAATATTTTGACATGATTATTTTATGCTCCCAAAAACCCCAACTTGCTTCAATATCTAGGCGGATGGTACGGGGGCTAGCGTGTGGTGCAATGGAAGAACGGTGTGTGGAGTGTGGCAAAACCGCCCAGATAACTCGAATGACTGAATCTTACCATGACCTCCTATGTAAAACATGTACAACCACAAGTATGCAAATTGCAACTTGACTAAGTAAATCTATCAAACCCCTGAGCTCATCTCGCCGGTAGTGGAAAGGAGTGGGATATTGCAAGGGCAAGGGGGAGGCCTAAAGGGATATATACTAAGAGAAGGGTGAAGTTTCCCAGTCATAATAGTGTTGTGGAGAGTGGAGTCCGAATATGCTAGTATCCATGGTGAACATCCCGTGCAACGTACGGGACCCATCACAAGTGGGAGCAGCCCATAGGGTAGGATGACAAAAGGGCCCAGATATTTTGAAAAGTCACCGTGATGGTCTACTCAACCACATAACTAAGGAATCGTGTGGAGCAACGAGTAGATTGTCTCTTGTGGGTAAAGTGTACAAACTCTGCAGAGTAAAAAATATTCAAATAGTTGCGCCCACGGTCAAGAACGGACATGGGAACATAACTAGATATAGTTCTATTTCAAAAATTTTGTGGGTGGAATTGGAAAAGTGGTGGGCATTGAAAAGTCCTGATTTGTGTTGCCCTGGGTATTGACTCAGTGTTAAGGTAAGCAGTTATAACGCTGAAATGTTAGCATATGGTGCAAAAGCCATGTAACGGTGGATGAAATCTGGATCACTATTATTATTGCACTCTTTCATACATTGATTAAACTCTATTTTAATAAAACTATTAGGTCTTAGGAAATTTCTATGTAACATATTTTAAAAGTAATTTATGGCAAATAAAATAACCCGAGCCTTTCCTTGATAAGTCATGCATGTTATTTATTGCATCCTGTGTATTGCCTCGCGGAGCACGGTGGATTTGTGCTCACCCTCGCATTATGAAAATCAGAAACAGGGACCCAGGACCACTATGCCTACGAGGACACCCCTGCCACAGATGGAGCAGCCAACGAAGAAATCTAGGGCGACTTTCTCAATTTCGAGTGCTAGACAAGTAGACTTAATGGAGATTGTGTGCACATATATTATCTAGGTCTAGATAATATATGTGGCATACATTTACCCCCAGTCGCTTGCCAGTAGATAATGGTCTTACTTTTGCTTATGCTTTCTACTACTATCTTTTGTGTTGTAAGCATTTGGCATTGTCGACCCTTATGCAAACTGTCACAAGACGTGGTGTATTTAAAATCTGATCTATAATATTATGGTTTGGTATGTTTCATGCGATGTATGACTTCATGCAGCAATGTACCTATGAGCACTATCTATTGATCCAGAGAGTAGTGCAGAAAATTACAGAGGATTCTGAATAGAAAAATCCAGGTCCGACAGTTAGGTTAGGTACACATATATTGGTTTGAGTGAAACATCTATTTCACTTCAATCAAATCTGAAGATACAACTGGCTATGTACAAGAATAAGAGACGGAGCAAACCATGACAAACAAATATTATCTTTAATTTCTCTGATAGTAAAATTATAATTTGACGATAAACCTGAACGCTCGTCCAAGATAGGTACATACATCTACATCTGGCAAATCTCCAGGTAAGATTGGTTATGTTATATAAACAAATATAGATCACATCAACTAAATGTTGAGATAAGACTGGTTAGGTTCGGTACACATATATTTGTTAGAGTGAGACATCTATATCACATCAATCAAACCTGGAGCCACTGGCTATATATATATGTACGGGAATAAGAGACAGAGCAAACTATGACAATTGTTTGTCTAGATAAATATTATCTTTAATTTCTTTGATAGTAAAATTATAATTTGACGATAAACCTGAACGCTCGTCTGCCCATGGGAGTAGCCATAGAGCCTTACGCTCGTTAGTCATATCATTTTTGTAATACTTCTACAGCCTTAGATCGACCAACTTGACATTGGCTGTATGTCCTCCCATATCTCTCTCGCCATGTACTCCCGGCCACTAACCATTCTTCACGTTACCTTCCCATTCAGGCTCATGCATGTAAGATATATAGAGCTTAGCCCTCTCCCCTTTTTAATTTTTCCTCAACTTTGGCTTCAATCTAAAGTGGCACGTGCACGTTGGTGCATGTTGGTGCGTTCCGTCAGATGGATGCATGAGTACTTCAAGCCTTGATTGTGTGATCGAGCTGTGTTGAAAAAACAAACCACCATGATGCAAGCTGGTGCACATCGTAGTCCAGATCCATCATACTCCGTGCTCCACCTGCCAATTAGTGTGGACCACCACCGATTTATAATGCGCACATGCATTTAAACGCGCATGTCTGCGAACCACAGTCTAGCTCATAACAATAAAATGTTTGTATTTTTCTTGAATTAATTAAAGCTTAATTTGAATTAATTGAAGTATATGTATACATACAATTCACATCTCAATTCATTTGACAAACATAAAACATCCAATTCACATCACATTTCATTCACAGACATAAGGCATTCATTTCGCAAATGAATTAATTGAAATGTAATAAAATATCCATTAACAAATTCACAATTACAGAGTGATAAGAGCAATAAAAAATCATTATGCGCAGTGGAACTCTCCATCCGATCTTATGACTTTAGTCCACAAAAACCAAACGAACTCTTCTCGAATTTTTGCAAAGTCTGGCTATTTCAATGCAGATGTAGAGATGGGCGCAGCCTGTTGATAGGAATATCAACGCGCGTACATATAAAACCTGACATGTATGAAATAAATGTGGGAAGATTGACAAACCTTAGAATTGGTGATCTTGGTGGAATCGAGGAGTAGTCTCATATGGTGGCACACGTAGTATCCACACGTGTTGTCCGGCTGCTGCTGGTGGCACTACAAAAAATAGAATGTGTTAAATCAAGAGGCATTACTACTAAATGTTGTATATGATTAATTAATGTGTAGCTAGCGAATACCCGAAAATTACGAGCATGTTTCAAGGGCTTGGCCCCTGTCGTCGAGCCACGTGTTTGTTGAACGTATGTGACGAACAACCTTCATTATTCGAAAAAGTTAGATTAGTCATTTGGAAGGAAAGAAAGAGTACAATGTACAATGTACTTACCTATCGAGTATTTGGGCGATAGCTGTGTACTTGGATTTGTTCTTACTTAGAGAATCAAGGTATATAGGCTTGTTCTATTTTGGTATAATTACAATTAATATCCAATGGAAGTGCTCATTGTATGGCATAAGAACATATTCCTTATCGCGGTGAGCCAGCAGTGCTTTTGTAATATAGTTCTCGACGAAGGATGCATCCTCGTTGATGGTATCAATGGCGACCAAGCGTGGGTCCAGGAAACCAATTGGTGATTTCGATGATCTAGCTTCAGTCTGCATGAATCTATATATATACACAGAAAATCAACAAATTGTGACATATATTGGTATTACATGAATAGAGACTGTGATTGTACAGACTTACAGCGTCCAACATCGAATAGAGACTGTGATTGTACAGACTTACAGCGTCCAACATCGAACGAGTGAGGCGTCGAGAGCGTTGAGCGTGAAAAGACCAAATATATCGTCAAAGGTCACCGCGAAGACACATTCCTGAGCTTCGTGCAGGAAATGTTCCGCTTGAATTTGACAGTGATACCTGAGCGCCGTTCTGCCTCTGGTCTATTGGACTGTTCCATATACCAAGCGTGGAATCTTTGGCAACCAAGTTCTAGGGTTAAGAGATGCTCTTCCGGGAATATCATCGGCTCGCCTAGCATGAATTTGCGGGCCAATGGCAGGTACGGGATATCGTCATCATCCTTCGTCTTTGATTTGCCCTGGCCACTGCCTTGACTGTAGGTCGACTTTATGGTAGTCGACTATAATGGTACATACGATGCAAGTTGCTTTGGTGAGAATAGCACCTATGGAGATAGCACCAGTTCAGGTAGCTCTGCTTTGCACTGCCCTTGTGGAGATAGCACCAGTGCATGTTGCTCTGGTTAGCGCTGCCCTTCTGGTCTTGCCACTGGTGAAGAAGCCTCCAAGGAGATGTCGCATTTGGGCCACTGGATGAATGTTCCAATGGCCTGCCCTAGAGTCACGATCTCGTCGTTGGGGGGCTTCGGTAGCGGGATGACCTCAAAATTGACATGCACACCATCCACATTAACTTTTACGAAGCCTGGCGCTAAAGCTTGACCATGCAGCATGGCCCTGATACCAGACGGATATGCTTGGCGCCAAGCAGTGTGCAAGGGAACGGAGGCATATCTCACTTAGAGCTTGCACTTCGTAGGCTCCTACATAACGATACAGAATTAGCTAGTCGAATAGGCCTATCAATGGAGCAAGCATTCGAGAGATAATAATTATTACCAGGATGTCATCCACAGAAAATCTGGCATCGGTTTGCGTCGGATTGGACGTGCAACTACTCGGACGGTTGTGCGGGCTAGCTAGCGCAGGAGTGGTGGTGGCGGCCTGCTGACTTTCTGTTTGTTTCCGCACCTCATCTCTAACTACATGAGCCAGCTCACCCATTAGCTCCTCTCTAAGAGATGCCTTGATCTCTTTTCGTAGCCATGCGTCACGCTCGGCTTTGTTTCTCTTCCTGCGCCGATACATGTTGGAGTCATCTTGGAAACCATGTTTCCAAGGAACGTAAAGGCCAAGGCCTCTCGTACGGCCCGGGTGCTCCTTGTTTCCCAGGGCCACGGAGAACATATCATCCTCCCTTGTTCTCCGAAATGATACCAGGGTAGTTTCAAAACTCAGCTCTTCCTACAAGAGCACGACATGTTATTTCATTTCGTACGAAGTTGTGGAGTAATTACAAGCTACGTAGTTCAATCGATATCTTACCAGGCGCTGGGACACTTGCTGGCCTGCAGGGTTTCGAAAGGAGACGTCCCCCGATGTCATTGTGGATGACCTTGCTCTAATCCAATTTCGAGCGCGCTCATCCGGGATATTGGCAAATGGCGGGGCGATGTCCTGCAGGGCTACCTGGTCATCCTCGCTCCTCCACTGCGGGATTTTACCCACATACCCAGCTGTGCCAAGTCTGTGGGGGTGTGTGTTTTTTGCTTGGAGGGCCTTGTGCGTCGCACTTGTACTTTTGAAATCTTCGGTCGTCTTCGAAGCCTTGAACTCTTCCCATTGTGGTTCCAGGAATGGGTATTTATAAAAGGGCGTTTCGGCTTTCTCCACGTAGTCCTTGACAAACATGCTCTTGAAGTTCTTCCATGCTTTGCACACCCCTAGCAAGGCTTGTCGTTGCACGGCGTCTTGGTGTTCTTCTGGGATCTCAAACGATGCCAAAATTTCTGTCAGCAGCTCTCTTTTTCGAGTCGTAGGCACGTCCTTCCACAAATTGAATGTGATCTCAATTCGTTCTCGTGTAATGATTCCAATCATGCTCTTCCATGCGCTTACTGCTTTGCGAGGAAGGAGAGGGACCCGAGATACATCGACCTGTGTGATGGTAAATCGAACCTCAGGCTTCTTCGATAGCCCTCTTCCTTGGCGTCCTGATTTTGAAGCGGACACCTCTGGCGATGGTGTTGAAGAATGCACGGATGACATTTTGCTCAATTTGTGGGTCTATTAGAATAAGATAAGAAAGTGTAATATCTATCTATTTCGCTCAATATAGGCGATTACAATACATATATATGTGTATATACATACATACATACATATACATATATATACCTACATATATACATATACAAGCATCAATAATAGAATCAATAACATTTTAAACATGAATATGTATGACAATGTAAAAGGCATGTATCAATTAAGACTAGCAACAAGCTCAAGTTTTAATTGATTAATTTGTGCTCTCAAATTGTAGGGTTGCACAAGATTAATCTTGGCCGTCCCGCTACTAAATCATATACTCTTCCTTGATTGGTTATGCCAAATAATAAACTCGGTCTTTTGAGCTCTAGATACAAACTCTACAATCTCAAGATTAAAGTATATTCAGCATGCATGTATTCAGATTGCAGTATTCAAAAAAGCAAGACCAACCAAATTAACTTTGCTCAATAATTTATGTTTCAACTTAACAAAATTCCCAACAGATCAACATATGAATATGCTAATATCTGAAACAGCATGAACCGATTGAATGACAGCTATATCCCATAAGCAATCTATGTTTCCAGACTCACAAGACAACAAGACTCACTCACAAGCATATATATCAAAGTCTAGAGACTACCTTCCAGAGTCACAAGACAACAATGACAGCTATTAGAGCTCAATGACCGATCGAACCAATCTCAGTATATGATATTTGTTGTCATCGAGCAACCAAATATCCCATAAGCAATCTATGTTTCCCAGTGCCAGGTAATGTAAAGAAGATTAACAAACTTGCACAGCCCACACAGATTGCATACAAAAATCACAGACTCACTCACAAGATCGGTGATATTCGAAATCACCAGAAGAACAGGGGCTAGGGGAGGCGGCGGCGACGACGGGCTCGGGGAGGCGGCCGGCGAGGGCTCAGGGAGGCAATGGCTCGGGGAGGCGACGGCGACGACGGGCTCGGGGAGGCGGCGGCGAGGGCTCGGGGAGGCGACGGCTCGGGGAGGCGGCGGCGAGGGCTCGGGGAGGCGGGGACGACGGGCTCGGGGAGGCGACGGCTCGGGGAGGCAGCGGCGAGGGCTCGAGGGAGGCGGCGGCGAGGGCTCGGGGAGGCGGCCAGCGAGGGCTCGAGGGAGGCGGCCGGCGACGGCGGGCTCGAGGGAGGCGGCGGCGAGGGCTCGGGGGAGGCAGATCAGGATTTAGATATGGAATATCTGTAGAATACATGGAAAACCCTAGCCAGAAGGTATATATAGGGGATTATTACAGACGGTTCTACACTTAGAACCGTCAGTGATATCAACATCAGAGACGGTTCTAAGTTTAGAACCGTCTGTGATAAGCCTACTATCACAGACGGTTCTATGTTTAGAACCGTCTGAGATAGTAGGCTTATCACAGACGGTTCTAAACTTAGAACCGTCTGTGATATTGATATCACAGACGGTTCTAAGTGTAGAACCGTCTGTGATAAGCCTTTGCCCGACTGTAGTCATTCATGATCAACCACCTACCAGCTGCATTCATGATCAACCACCTACCAGCTGCATTTATTTACACATTTTCTCAATCTCAAAATTGACTACGTCACACATTTTCTCATTTACACATTTTCTCAATTTGCATTCATATATACAACACCAACCACCAACACAGTGTATTTCTTTACACATTTTCTCAATCTCAAAATTGACTACATCACACATTTTCACATATACATAAATGCAAATTCACAAATACATCACACTGTAGCATTGTTCTATACATAAATGCCAATTCACATATACATCATACACATGCATTGTTGTATACATAAATGACAATTCACATATACATCACACAAATGCATTGTTATATACATATATGCAAATGCCCACATATATGTCGCACATTCTCATTGTACTTGCTTATTTCCTTTAAAAATTAGCCCTTCATCATGATCAATGCGTACGTAACAAGTTTCGTCACGTTGTTCATCGTCGACCCTTATGCATTTCCAAAAGGAGGTAACTCGTCAAATTCATTGTATTCTTCCTCGTCCACCACATTCTCTACTCTGACAATTCTCCTTTTTCCATGAAGAACTACATGGCGTTTCTTATTTGCCGGGTCGGTTACATAGAAAACATGAACAACTTGATTGGCGAGTACGAATGGTTCGTCTTTGTACCCGACATGTTGGAGGTCCACGGTAGTGACACCGTACTTGTCAACCTTCACCTGTGGGAGATGCACCCAACGGCAGCGAAATAAGGGGATCTTGAAAACCACATAGTCGAGCTCCCAAATCTCTTCTATGAAGCCATAGTACGAGTTTTTTGACCCATCAGTATTGAACGCATCTATGCGGACACCGCTGTTCTGGTTAGTGCTCTTGACATCCTGAGATTGCGTATGGAATGTGTACCCATTTATGTCATATCCTTGCCATGTCACAACTGTAAATGTCGGCCCTTTTGCCAACCATGTCAGCGTCTCACTTGGCGAGCTCCTAGCGATTTGCTCCTTCAACCATTGGTTGAACCGACTGTTGTGTTGCCTCATGATCCAAACATTCGGCCGCTCCGGATTCTGTTGCCGAAGCACATCCTTGTGCTGGTCGACATAAGGTGCCACTTCAGTCATGTGTTGCAACACCGTGAAATGGGCTTGACTATACGTGTCCATATCTGGAGTGATTGCTTTCCTTCCGATAGTTCCGAGACCTTTCAGCCTCCCCTCATGACGAGATTGAGGCACACCTATCGGTTGAATCTGAGCCATATAATCGACACAAAACTCAATGACCTATTCGCTTGCATAACCTTCAACGATGCTGCCCTCCGGCCGAGAACGATTCCGTACGTAGGACTTGAGAATTCCCATGAACCTCTCAAATGGGTAAATGCTACGTAGGAATACGGGCCCACACATTTTTATCTCCCACACAACGTGAACAATGAGATGGACCATGATATCGAAAAACGAAGGAGGGAAATACATTTCAAGGTGACATAGAGTCATCACCACCTCGTCCTGCAGAGCATCTAGTCCTTCGGGATCGATGACCTTCTGAGCAATTGTGTTAAAGAAATAACATAGCCTCATGATTGTCTCTCGGACTTTGATCGGCAAAATATTTCTAATTGCAATAGGGAGCATCTGTGTCATCAGCACATGACAATCATGAGACTTCATGCCATTTAACTTCAAATCTTGCATCGAAACAAGTTTCTTCACGTTGCCGGAGTAACCAGACGGAACTTTGACACCATGCAAGCACTGGCACAGTTCTGTTTTCTCAGCCTTGGACAGAGTGTAACACGTAGGGGGAAGGTACATTCGTCCATTATCAGTGCATGTTGGTGCTAACTCAGGCCTCATGTCCATATCAGCCAAGTCAAGCCGTGCGTTCACGCCGTCCTTTGTTTTATCACGAATATTCATCAAGAGACCAATCAAGCTGTCGCATACATTCTTTTCTACGTGCATGACGTTGATGCAGTGTCGAACATCTAGGTACTCCCAATAAGGTAAGTCTCAAAATATTGATCTCTTCTTCCAGGTGTTCTTCTCATGAGCCCTCAATTTACGTCCCTTTCCGAGGACAACATCTAAATCGTTAACCATATCATAAACCTTGTGTCCCCTTAAATGCCTTGGAGCTGAACCGTCTTCCTTCTCTCCGTCAAATTGTTTCTTCATCTTGCGGTATGGGTGAGCCCTCCGAAGGAACCGACGGTGACGCATGTAGACGGTTTTGCGTGAGTGTCTCAGCCACACACTCTCGGTACCATCTAAACAGTGAGTACAAGCTTTGGCACCTTTTGTACTATGGCCCGATAGGTTACCAAGGGCAGGATAATCATTTATGGTGCAGAACAATAAGGAGCGCAGAGTGAAGTTCTCTCGTTTGTATGCATCCCATACCTGTACCCCTTCATTCCACAGTACTTTTAGATCTTCCACCAACGGTGCTAGGAACACATCAATATCATTCCCAGGTTGTTTTGGCCGTTGGATAAGTATCGACAGCAAAATATACTTTCGCTTTATACACAACCAAGGAGGAAGGTTGTAGATGCAGAGAGTCACGGGCCATGTGCTATGTCGGCTGCTCATGCTACTGAAAGGATTCATTCCATCTGTACTCAGTTCAAATCTTATATTCCTTGGTTCTGCACCGAAGTCTGCAAAACTCCTATCGATGTTTCTCCACTGCGCGGAATCAGCAAGGTGTCTTAGCATTCCATCCTTCTTGCGCTCCTCCGAGTGCCAACGCAACAGTTTTGCCTCCTTTGGATTTGCAAAAAACCTTTTCAAACGGGGAATTATAGGAAAATACCATGCCACCTTAGCAGGAGGTCCTTTCTTCGCCTCTGTTCCCTCGCCATCATCTGATTGATTGTTACGTTTGTATCGGGATGCGTTGCACACCGGACATACATGCATGTTTGTATACTCTTTACGGTAGAGGATACAGTCGTTCGGACATGCATGTATTCTTTCTACTTCCATTCTCAATGGACAAAGAACCTTCTTGGCTTTATACGTGGTTTTAGGAAATTCATTTCCCTCCGGCAGCATATCATTCGCTTTACCGGCGATGTCATCCGGCGGCATTTGATCATTGAGTTCGCCCTGACTGGTCCAACACGTATAGCCCTTTTTGGAACCCCTCCGAATCAAGTGCGCTTCAATTTGCCCTCGGTTCTTAAACATCTTTAAATTCTCGCAGTCAGTGCATGGACAGTACATATATTCCACCCCCTTATTCAACATATCCTCCTCGGCAGCTCTTGTAAAAGCAGACACGCCATTAATGTACTCTTCAATCACACAGCTTGTGGCATACATCCAGCTTCGATCCTACGTTACGTACATATATAACAACTTAGTATTAAAAATTAAATTAACTAATTATTACTACATATATACTGGTCACATGTATTATATTGAGGCTTAATTTGCTACCTCAATTCATATTATAAACACAAAAGCTATTATATAACCAACAATTTTGCAAACCATCTTCAATTAATAACACTCACCAATTACTTAGATCTAAATTGTAGTGCATACAAAGAAAAAATAAAATTCATTACTAACCATATCTAGAGCAACCAGGAAAGTATAAATCTTCAAAGCTCAATATCTGCCTCCTCCCACCAAATTAACTGGCCTGAAATTGCCAACCTTGCCTCCTGAACGAAAGAGTAAAGTACCAGCTAGATCTGGATCGAAATGAACACAGATGCGGTCTGAGCAGCGCAATAAATGCCTACTGGCATTATCACAGACGGTTTTTACTAAAAAAACCATCTGTGAATTATCACAGACGGTTTTTTATTAAAAATCGTCTGTGATAACCAACTTATCGCGGACGGTTTTTAATAAAAAACCATCTGTGATAATCTCGGATTATCACAGACGGTTTTTAATACAGACCGTCTGTGATACTCGTTTTCCCCGACGCCACCAACACAGACGGTGTCCAAATTAAAACCATCTATGTTAGTGTTGTTCACAGACGGTTTTGTCAAACCGTCTGTGATTGGCTGTCTAGTATTAGCCTTTCTGTAGTAGTGATCAATGTTCCGTAGACTTGGTCCATACACCATGAAGCCCAATTTTCTGAGCCAATTCTCTTTAGAGTAATAATTCGGTCAAAATTAAAGTCCTTGCTGATGTCATAAATCCAAATGTTTTTGATGTGGATGCCAACCCCAACATCCAGGCCGATGTGGATGCCAACCAAGGAACGCCGCCTGCAGGCCGAGGAAGAGGCTAGGGCGAAGGAGTCGACCTTCTACCCCTGCCAGTCAACCCCACCATGGCGAAGGTCATGGCACAACAAACACAACTTCTGCAAGCCATTTATGCTGGCCAACAAGTCAATGCCAGCAGCCACAGTTCAAAGCTAGCTGACTTCTTAAGAACTCCACCCCTGACCTTCTCCTCAGTAGATGAACCCCTCGAAGCCAAGACTGGCTTCGAGATACCGAAAGGAAGCTCCAACTTGCTAGCTGTGTAGAAGAAGACCGAGTGGTCTTCGCCGCCCACTAGCTCCATGGTGCAGCTGCAGCCTTGTGGGAGAATTACCTGTCTACCCGGGGTCATGAAGATGCCATAGCTGAAGACGACTCTGAGGGAGAAACAGACAGGCAAGGGACAGCTTCAAGAGGAAATACAAGAGGAGAAAGAGGAGCAAGTCAAGTCCACCAAGCCTCTCACACCCCGCATGCCCAACAAGCCATCTCATGAATGTAATTTAATACAGCCTTCAAAACCAACTTCATCCCTGTAGGAGTGATGAGAATGAAGAAGAATGAATTCCGCACCCTAAAACAAGGAAACATGTTCGTTAGTGAGTACCTCACCAAGTTCAACCAACTCGACCGCTATGCTCCAAAAGATGTGGCAGACGATGATGAAAAGATCGACAGGTTCTTTGAGGGCATGAATGAGGATCTACGTGTGCAGCTGATCATTCAAGACTTCTCCAGTTTCCATCAATTGGTGAACAAGACATTGATCTTGGAGAATGAAAAGAAGAACTTGGAAGCCAGCTGCAAGCACAAGCAAGTGACACAGTGACCCCAGGGAAGATTCATCCAGAAATTCATCAACAACGCCTCCTTCTCAAGGCCAAGTCAACCCAAAGTTCCAACCCCAACACCCTATCCAAATGGCAGCTCTTTCCAGACTCCACGCCCTATAGGCCAGTCTACTGGGATCAACCCTACTGCCAACAGGAACTACATCGGCTGTGGCGAGAAGGGACACTTTGTCAGCCAATGCCCTTATAATAAGATCACACCAGCGAAGTTCAATATAGGAACCACACCTGTTCGTGGCCAAGCATCAGCACCCATCAAGGGGTATCAGACCCCTTAACCTAGCAAGACTGCCTCGACTCCCAATCGTGGCCGGGTTAATCACATCACCGTTGAGGAGGCTCGGGAGGCTGCAGGAGTTCTGATGGGTACGTTTTCTATCAAATTAATACCAGCACATATTCTCTTTGATTATGTGGCTTCATACTCATTTATAGCCTAGAGATATGTGGATAAGCTTGGGCTGCCTACCTACCTACTAAAGAAACCAGTGGTACTTAGCTCACCCACTGGGATTATCGCTACTACTTTAGTATGCCCTGGGGTAGAAGTTACCATGGAAGAGTTTGGTTTTCTAGCAGACTTAATAGTGTTGAACTGCTAGACCTTGGATATTATATTAGGGATGGACTGGCTAGCAAGACATCAAGGAATAATAGACTACGCTACTATGAGGGTAAGCCTAACTAAGTGTCCTGGGTTGATCATAGAAGTAAAGGTGGATCCACCCTATCGTTGGGGTCGTGCACTCTATCATTTTGAGGACATACCTCTGGAAGGAATGCTGGTAGTACAAGATTATCCTGAAGTGTTCCCTGAAGAATTGCTAGGCATGCTGCCAGATAGGGACCCTGAGTTCGTCATTAACCTAAAGCCCGATGCTGCCCCAATTTCTAAAAGAGCTTATAGAATGACTGTTGATGAGTTAGTGGAGCTGAAGAAACAACTCCATGAACTGCAGGACAAGGGTTTTATCAGGCCTAATTCCTCACCTTGGGGGTCTCCAGTGCTCTTTGTTAAGACGAAGGATGGTATTGTCTGGATGTGTGTGGATTACCAGTTCTTGAATGAATTAACCATAAAAAATAAGTACCCCTGCCTAGAATTAACGATCTATTTGACTAGCTTGGGGGGAGCTACCATATTCTCCAAAATCAACTTAAGGTAGGGCTACCATCAACTGAAGATTAGGGCTGAAGACATTCCAAAGACAGCTTTTACCACTAGATATGGACTATATGAATTTACAGTCATGTCCTTTGGCGTAACCAATGCCCTAGCCTATTTCGTGAACCTCATGATTAAAGTCTTTATGGAGTACCTAGACAAATTTGTGGTGGTGTTCATTGACAACATCCTTATCTACTCTAAGAATGCAGAAGAGCATGCGTAGCACCTATGCCTAGTACTAGAGAAACTAATAGAACACCAACTATACGCCAAATACAACAATTGTGAATTTTGGTTGAAAGTGTCCACCGAAGGAGTATCTGTCGACCCAGCCAAGATAGAAGCCGTAGTGGAATAGAAACAGCCCACTATTGTCACAGAAGTGCGAAGCTTTCTTGGGTTGGCAGGATACTACAGGAGGTTTATAGAAGGATTTTCCCGGATTGCCAGGCCATTGACACAACTACTCAAGAAGGAGGAGAAATTTGAAAAGACAAAGGCTTGTGAAGAAAGTTTCCAAGAACTCAAGAAGAGACTAACCTCCACCCCTGTGCTAGTCCTGCCCGACATACGCAAGGACTTTGAGGTGTATTGTGATGCCTCACATCAAGGCCTTAGGTGTGTACTAATGCAAGGGGGCAAAGTCATGGCATATGCATCTAGACAGCTTCGTCCTCATGAAGCAAATTATCCTACCCATGATTTGGAATTAACTTCGGTGGTGAGTGCCCTAAAGATTTGGTGACACTATTTGATCAGTAACCATTGCGACATATATACCGACCATAAGAGCGCAAGTACTTCTTCATGTAGTCAAACCTCAACCTGAGGCAGAGGAGATGGTTGGAGCTGATTAAAGATTATGACTTAAGTGTTCACTATCACTCGGGCAAGGCTAATGTGGTAGCTGATGCCCTAAGTCGTAAAGTCTATTGCAATAATCTCATGGTTAAAGAGCAACAACCTGAGCTTTACAAAGAGTTAATGGCACTCAATCTAGAGATAATAGAACAAAGCACCATAGCGACCATGGAGATATAACCGAGTATAGAAGAACAGATCATAGCTGTACAGAAGGAGAACTCAACTGCTTTGAGGTTAAGAAGCTTAGTGGAAAAAGGGAAGGCTCCTAAGATAACTATGGATCAACAAGGTGTTCTAAGGTATGGGACACGTATCTTTGTTCCCCACTGAAAGGATCTTAAAGATCTAATACTTAGGGAAGCCCACAGCTCGGCGTATTCCCTTCACCCCAGAATTACCAAGATGTATCAAGACATGAAGCAGTGGTACTGGTGGCCATGAATGAAGAGGGACATCGTTGAATATGTTGCATGCTATGATGTGTGTTAAAGAGTGAAGGCCGAGCATCAGAGGCCAACAGGATTATTACAGCCATTACAAATGCCTCAGTGGAAGTGGGAAGAAGTTGGAATGGACTTCATCACTGGTTTACCACAAAACAAATCGGGGTATGACTCCATATGGGTTATAATAGATAGACTGACTAAAGTTGCCCACATCATCCCTGTCAAGACCACCTACAAAGGAGACAAGCTGACAGAGTTGTACATGTCCCGCATCGTGCATTTGCACGGTGTGCCAAAAAGGATAGTTTTAGATCGAGGTTCTCAATTTACCTCGCACTTCTAGACTAGTCTTCATGAAGCCCTCAGCACCCATATGGATTTTAGTACTACCTATCACCCTCAGACAAACGGTCAAACAGAGAGGGTAAAACAAATACTAGAGGATATGCTTTGAGCCTGTGCTCTAGATTTCACCAAGGATTGGGAGAAATGCCTGTCTTACGCCGAATTTACCTACAACAATAGTTATCAAGCTAGCCTACAGATGTCCCCGTTTGAAGCATTATACGGAAGGAAATGTCGAACTACTCTACACTAGTCAGAAGTAGGAGAGGGCTATATCTTCGGACTAGAAAATGTAAAGCAGGCTGATGAAAAAGACTGCCTGATTAGGGACCGATTGCAAGCAGCTCAATCAAGACAAAAGAGTTACGCGGACAAGAGGCTATGCCATTAAATTTTGAAATTGGAGATTATATCTACCTGAAGGTGTCACCCTTGCGAGGAGTTAGAAGGTTCAAAGTTAAAGGCAAGCTCGCCCCACATTACGTTGGACCATTCCCAATTGTGGCTAAGAAAGGAGAAGTAGCTTACCAATTAGAGCTACCCGCAAGTCTAGCTGATGTACACAATGTTTTCCATGTGTCTCAACTCAAGAAGTGCAAGAAATATGAAAATAATAGAAATTTATAATTTGAAAGCAAATCTGAAAAGATGATCCATCAATTAGGGTAGAAAAATAAGAAAGAGGAAGGTTGAAAAGTTAAATAAAAAATAAAAATTTAATTGAACCGAAGATTTAAAATTTTGCCAAATTAAAGAGGAACGGTATAATTTGAATCAAAACTTGAATTGTTGCATTAGGCTTAAATAAATAAATAGATAAATAAATAAAATTATATATATACATGCAAATAGATATATGAAAATAAATAAATAATATAATATAAAAAAGAGAGTCTTTCTGCCTTGCCCGAATCAGCCCAGGCCAGCCTATCTCCTCCCCCCCGCTAGCTTCGGCCAAGGCCGAAGCCTTTCCTGGCCGGGCCACCACAACCTACCTCGTCGCCACGCCTCCCTCGGACCACCGATTGCTGGTGTGCCCCCACGCTGTACCGGTTGCTGTCAGCGGTAGCTCCGCCCCGCGTCAACACAAGCCTGGCGTCACCTCCCTACTACCTCTTCTGACCGTCACCTTGACCGCCGCTCAACCCGTCGCCCCGTCGCATCACTCTGCCGCCATGACTCAGACCACTGTGTCACACTACTCCAGTCAGCCACAGTGTGAGCTTTGCTCTGACCACCCCGTCGCGTCGCCCCTTCTTACGTCACCCCGTTGCATTGCTCCGCCGCCTTGACCAGTCCCACTGCCCTATCTTGTCGCTGTCCTCTCTGATGCGCGCCTACTCCCGTCGCGCTCCCGACCTCTTCGCTGTTCCGGCATCATCGCGCGTTCGCAACCGCGCCCAGCCCTGACCTGTCCCGTCGCCAAGTCCTGTGGCCATGCCGAAGCCGATGTCGCCTGCACGGCAGTCACAACGAGCTCCATGACGCCAGCCCGCCTCGTAGCCCATAAAAGCTAGGGAAGGTCGCCATCGTCTTCCTCACCCCTCACTCCTCCTCCCACCCCAAAGAATCAGTCACTCATGCTCCACAGCCCGCCGGCGGCCTCTTCTTCCCCAAAGCCGGCCGATTGGCGCCACCGTGGTCCGATTCAGCCCCATCAGAGCATCCTCGTAGCACCGCGACGCCATCCACACCATTCGCTGGGCCTCTCGCCGCCTGAGCTAAGCCCGCACCATGTGCCTCCTTTGCTCGCTGTCGCCCCACGTCGTCAGACCACCACCGCCTCTCTTGAGCCACGTCGACCCCCGAGGTAGCCTCATGTTTGTGCCCCGGTGCTCCCCTAGCGTCTAATTGAACTCTAGTGCTGTGTGCCACTGTAGCCACACTTTCCCTCTTCCGCCACCACCCACAGTTGCCACCGACCACCACCGCCATGAAATTGGCCGGCGGGACCGAGCCTAGGCGTGCGCACGGGCATGAGCATACCATTTTGGGAATGCTCATGGCCGGCTGCCGTTTCCTCCATGGCGGCGAGCTCACCGTTCGTCGGTCGGAGGAAGAAGCTCTGTAGCGTGATGAATTACAGTTAAGACATATCATTAATACTAATGTGACTAATTAATGCTAATGAGGATTAATTAAGCCAAACACTCACTGAAATTGGGCCCTACCCTTTTAATTAAATAGTAACAGTCCCACCTGTCATAGGTATTTATTTTCCGGATTTATTTAAATTGAGAACTTAAAAAAGGCATAACTTATTCATCTTAACTCCAAATTGAGTGAAACAAATTTCTAAATTCATCTAAATTCAACATCTATCCAATGGAACCGAAATCATAAGTTTTAGTGAGAATTTATTTGGTTTGCTAATTTTTATTCAAAATTTTCGTGTAACGTAAAATAGCGTACGAGACCCAAGAGAAAGAGGTTGAGGCTAAAGCAACTCTCGACAACCAAGACTAAGTCAACTGTGGACAAGGCGTGTCAATACTTTAATCATGTTGAACCTACCTTTTTCTGCAAGTTATTTCCGTTTTAAATTATCAAATGGCATGCTGTTACTTTATGTGCAAATATGTGTTTGATTTCAAGATTCTAGTTATATACCTATTAATAAACTTGTTAGTATTACCCTCTTTTGGAACATTTGAGTATTTGAGCTATGTCACCCTAGCAAAATTATAATAGTAAAACTTTCGAAAATAAGTCCATAATTACACGCCATGCTTAGTACTGCTTACATAATCGGGGGCACCAAAATGCCTCAGGCATCACTTTTAATCATGAGAAACTGATTTGGGAAGTCATGGTGGAAATGACTGGAATATTTTGACATGATTATTTTATGCTCCCAAAAACCCCAACTTGCTTCAATATCTAGGCGGATGGTACGGGGGCTAGCGTGTGGTGCAATGGAAGAACGGTGTGTGGAGTGTGGCAAAACCGCCCAGATAACTCGAATGACTGAATCTTACCATGACCTCCTATGTAAAACATGTACAACCACAAGTATGCAAATTGCAACTTGACTAAGTAAATCTATCAAACCCCTGAGCTCATCTCGCCGGTAGTGGAAAGGAGTGGGATATTGCAAGGGCAAGGGGGAGGCCTAAAGGGATATATACTAAGAGAAGGGTGAAGTTTCCCAGTCATAATAGTGTTGTGGAGAGTGGAGTCCGAATATGCTAGTATCCATGGTGAACATCCCGTGCAACGTACGGGACCCATCACAAGTGGGAGCAGCCCATAGGGTAGGATGACAAAAGGGCCCAGATATTTTGAAAAGTCACCGTGATGGTCTACTCAACCACATAACTAAGGAATCGTGTGGAGCAACGAGTAGATTGTCTCTTGTGGGTAAAGTGTACAAACTCTTCAAAGTCAAAAATATTCAAATAGTTGCGCCCACGGTCAAGAACGGACATGGGAACATAACTAGATATAGTTCTATTTCAAAAATTTTGTGGGTGGAATTGGAAAAGTGATGGGCATTGAAAAGTCCTGATTTGTGTTGCCCTGGGTATTGACTCAGTGTTAAGGTAAGCAGTTATAACGCTGAAATGTTAGCATATGGTGCAAAAGCCATGTAACGGTGGATGAAATCTGGATCACTATTATTATTGCACTCTTTCATACATTGATTAAACTCTATTTTAATAAAACTATTAGGTCTTAGGAAATTTCTATGTAACATATTTTAAAAGTAATTTATGGCAAATAAAATAACCCGAGCCTTTCCTTGATAAGTCATGCATGTTATTTATTGCATCCTGTGTATTGCCTCGCGGAGCACGGTGGATTTGTGCTCACCCTCGCATTATGAAAATCAGAAACAGGGACCCAGGACCACTATGCCTACGAGGACACCCCTGCCACAGATGGAGCAGCCAACGAAGAAATCTAGGGCGACTTTCTCAATTTCGAGCGCTAGACAAGTAGACTTAATGGAGATTGTGTGCACATATATTATCTAGGTCTAGATAATATATGTGGCATACATTTACCCCCAGTCGCTTGCCAGTAGATAATGGTCTTACTTTTGCTTATGCTTTCTACTACTATCTTTTGTGTTGTAAGCATTTGGCATTGTCGACCCTTATGCAAACTGTCACAAGACGTGGTGTATTTAAAATCTGACTATAATATTATGGTTTGGTATGTTTCATGCGATGTATGACTTCATGCAGCAATGTACCTATGAGCACTATCTATTGATCCAGAGAGTAGTGCAGAAAATTACAGACGATTCTGAATAGAAAGATCCAGGTCCGACAGTTAGGTTAGGTACACATATATTGGTTTGAGTGAAACATCTATTTCACTTCAATCAAATCTGAAGATACAAGTGGCTATGTACAAGAATAAGAGACGGAGCAAACCATGACAAACAAATATTATCTTTAATTTCTCTGATAGTAAAATTATAATTTGACGATAAACCTGAACGCTCGTCCAAGTAGGCACCACAATGATAGTTTTAAGCACATATACCATAGGTACATACATCTACATCTGGCAAATCTCCAGGTAAGATTGGTTATGTTATATAAACACATATAGATCACATCAACTAAATGTTGAGATAAGACTGGTTAGGTTCGGTACACATATATTTGTTAGCTTAGCCCTCTCCCCTTTTTAATTTTTCCTCAACTTTGGCTTCAATCTAAAGTGGCACGTGCACGTTGGTGCATGTTGGTGCGTTCCGTCAGATGGTGCATGAGTACTTCAAGCCTTGATTGTGTGATCGAGCTGTGTTGAAAAAACAAACCACCATGATGCAAGCTGGTGCACATCGTAGTCCAGATCCATCATACTCCGTGCTCCACCTACGAATTAGTGTGGACCACCACCGATTTATAATGCACACATGCATTTAATTTAAACGCGCATGTACGACAATTTCTGCGAACCACATGTATATACATGTCTAGCTCGTAACAATAAATTGTTTGTATTTTTCTTGAATTAATTAAAGCTTAATTTGAATTTTTACAAATTAAAAGGATTTAATTTGACTAAAGTAAACTTCAATTAAATAAAAACCTATTTTAATTTGACTAAAGTAAACTGCAAGGAATTTTTCTATATTTTGTTAGATTTTTTGGATTTTCTACTATTTTCTAGAGCTTGACTTGACTTAATCACTATTCTAAAATTCAGGATTTAGTAAAAATATGGATCCCATCCTTTTTTTCTTTCCAGTCTTGCCCATTTCTCTCCACAGCCTGATTCACGCCCGGCCCAACTCCCTCCAGCCTACTCGCCCGCGCAGCCATCCGATTCCCTAGTCACTGCAAGTCACCCATCCGAGTTGTTGCCTGCACAGTCACTCGATCCGTTTGTCGTGCCACGAGTCATCCATCCATGCCTTCTCTCACGCTGTCGCTAACGGTTCGGTGTTTTAAACCGTCTGTGATATATCACAGACGGTTTGGAACACCGAACCATCTGCGGTAGCTATTTCAACAGCGATGTTGATTGCTCTTTTTCAGCTAGCCTCAATATATGCTAGCTATGCCATTTGAAAATAAGAAAGATCACGTATATATAGCACAAGACAATCATTACATAAATCTCACAGATGAATAAAACAACACAAATAGATCACATATATAGCATGATAATTGTTACACAGACCTCACAAATGAATTAGATTGAATGAATTGTTTGATTAAGCGTAATTGAGTGATTACAATTGAATCCCATGTTTCAACATCTAATCACAATTGTCGGGGAACTATAGTGTATTTGATATTGCAACTGAAAACATGTCTTATGATGATAATTACTTGCATGGTAGAGCCTCTCGTCCTTGAGCCATGCATGTTTATATAACATTGTGACACACTATAAATCTTGCTGAGTACCAAAGTACTTGTTCTTGTGTAACGTTGCTCAGGGAATGAGGAGCACACCGTTCTCGACGATGCTTACTTCATGGCTGGTTTCGGCACAAATGACCATGTGTCTTTTCAAGGCTTAATCTTATCGCTTGTCTATGGGGTGGTATGAGGCATGCAGTTGGAGTTTTATTTATTATGCTATGACTTCAATGTACTTATGCATTTTGTGGATCTATCTGGCTGGTTGGTCATTCGTATGTAATACGCTAAATACAAACCTTTTTCACATATTTTTATTAGCTTATGATGCACGCATTATATTGTTGTATGGATGTGTTACCAATGTCGTTGATGTGTGTAGTAGCCACTGAAATATGGTACTAGTACAATATACACATGAGGTACTAGTGAATTCTAGAGCCCGGGGCCGATACATTTATTGCAGAGCCTAGAGATACCACTGGCTATGTACGGGAATAAGAGATGGAGCAAACTATGATGATTGTTTGTCTAGTAAAATTATAATTTGACGATAAACCTGAACGCTCGTCTGCCCATGGGAGTAGCCATAGAGCCTTACGCTCGTTAGTCATATCATTTTTGTAATACTTCTACAGCCTTAGATCGACCAACTTGACATTGGCTGTATGTCCTCCCATATCTCTCTCGCCATGTACTCCCGGCCACTAACCATTCTTCACGTTACCTTCCCATTCAGGCTCATTTAAGATCTCAGGGATTTTTCAATAAAGAGTTCATTAACCAACGAATCAAGTTAAAGCATGTACAAAACTACTTATGCTTCGCAGCTGGAATCACCCAAGTGACACAGCTCCAATAACCGGGAGCACGGCGTATTCGAATACCATTTTTTTTGACTCTGCAGAGTTTGCTCAGCTTTACCCACACGATCCCTTAACTCCCGCTAAAGAGTTAAGAAAGCCAGGTCGTTTCACTGCTCAATTCTTTATATAGGCTCTACCCGGTAGAATCCACTCGGGTCTGGCTCTCACACACACACACCCACAAGACGAGAAAACAACGTCCGCTTCGAGTGAACTCTACCGTTGTTTGGCATCCGCAGTACGGACTACCTAACCTCACTGCTTAACCTCCTCCTCCGCCACACCTGTAGAGTTTCAATCGAGTTGAGCAGCTACTAGACCAGTGTTGACAAGTCAACTCCTGTGGTTGAGCGATCACTGTGACATTTACTCAGCGCAAGGGTTTCAGTCCTTATATTTTCACATGGTCCGCAACCTCGCTAGGCCCGCGACCCAACCTAAGGTAAGCGGTGGGCGTAGACCGTCTCGCGGTTTCCCACTCACCCTTACCCTACCTTGTGCACGCCGGCACTCTCCGCTCTAAGGTACGGTGTCCCATACCACCCTATCTTAGAGTCGGGTTTTTCAAATTCTATTGGCCCACAGCCACAACCTTATTAGTGTAAGTCTTTTGCATGATAATAATAACCTACAATTATCTAGATTAACAGATAATTATTTCTAGGGTTTAAATGGCATGGCAACAAATCAAACATGGCATTTATCGGTGGTAGGTCTAACTATATCACATATCATTCTAAACATTTTATTTTACTTTAAATTAACATTTCACAATTAGCATAATGCAAATAGCATATTAACATAATTAATTCACATGGGTTGCAACATGATCAAAGGATTTGGGACTTGCCGTCAATCCGGATGATCTCAGCTAGCTCGAACGATGAAACGCCTGGATCCTGAGCCTGCTCTTGAATCTCCAGAATCTCCGACACTAGCGCAAACACATGAAATAACTAAATCCAGCTTGCAACTAATCAAGCGAGGAAAAATTAAACTAATTAAAAAGGAGTAAAATGCATAAATCCTTCAAATAGAATTTTAGGAATTTATCTGGGATGAATCTGGGGAAGTGGAGGCCAAAAATGGGTCCACGATATTATTTGGAGCAAAGTGGTGAAGTTTGGGAATTTTTGGGATTTTCTGTGATTTTCTAGGATTTATTTGGATTTTTCTGGATTTTAGAAAATGATAAATCACTGGAAATTCAAATGAACAGTGCTCGGGCCAGCCCAGCGCTACAGCGCGGCCTGGCACTGTGCGGCCCGCACGGTCGAAGGCCAGCGCGGCCCATGGCGGCGACGCGCGGCCCGCAGCTCGCGCGCGCGCTTGGCGACGGAGCAGGCCGACTCGGCCCACTCACACGCGCGCTCACGCGGCTCGGATGCCCGCCACGTGGCTCAGGCGGGTGGCGGAGAGGTGGCGGTGCGGGTGGTTTGGATGAAGACGGGGAGAGATCGGACGGCTGCGGAGTGAGAGGGCGAAGCGAATCGGTACGGTGGAATCGGACGGTCGACGTTATATGCCAACGGGAGGATCGAACGGCGGAGAAGAGGCCAGGCCATCATCTTCTTCCTCCAGCCGTGCGCGCGCAGCAGAGGGACGGAGACGGCGGCGTCTTCGCTCTCCGGCCACGGCGAAGGCTCCCGATGGCATAGGAGGGTACCACCGGGTAGGTCTGAGTGAGGGGAGTCCATTTTGGGGCTTAGGAGGATGAGGGGACCAACGGAGAAGGCGGAAGAGAGAAGGGGGCGGCTCGGCCATTTGGCGGCGAGGGAGGTCACCGGCGGCGGGAGAGCTCAATCGGCCGCGGCTACACGTTCACGGGGACCGGGTGCTCACATTGTTGGCGGAGGTGGGAGCTGGGGAGCTGCGGAGCGTGCTGGCCACGGAGAGGTGGTTGCGGCCGGAAGGGGGTCTCGACGGCGGCGCTCCACGGGGCTTCACCTGTCCAGAGGAGGGCGGCAAAGGGGTTAGGGGAGGGTGGAGATGCTCCAGGCGAATGTAATTGAGAAATGGGAGAGGGGAGAGGGAGATTGGCTCCCGAAGGCCACCGGTGTAGGGGACGGCGAAGGCGGAGCCACGGGCAGCGGGGCTCCAATCGGCAGCTCTGGGAGGTGGCTGGGAGTGGTGGGAGGTGAATGGAGGAGGTGGAGTAGCTCGGGAAGCAAAGGAGAGGGAGGAAGCTGGAAGGAGGTTTTTATACCCGAGCGGAGGGGAGCGAGGCGTGGAGGAGAAGGCAAGGGCGAGCTCCGGGGCCGACAGAGAATGATGGGAGTGCTTGAGGGCGTCTCCTCCGCAGGACGGGTGGTGACCGGGGTGACGCGAGGCGCTGTAGCGGCGTAATGGCGAGGAGACGGGAGCAGGTAGCTGCGCAGGGGCGGGGGCGCGTCCGCGCGCAGGGAGATGGAGGAGGCGGCGACCGCCATGTGGGGCCGGAGCTGAGGCGGGCGACGTGGCGCGAGGGCGGCCACCCAATCGGGCAGCGGCTGTCGGGACGGCGGAGGCGGTCGGAGATCGGGGCACGGCCGCGGGCGCAGGGCAGGGCGGGCGCGGCGCCAGCGGGAGAGAGGGAGGCGCCCGCGGGAGAGGGAGCCGGGCAGCGGGGAAAGCGGGAAGGAGCGGGGCGCCGGAGGGAGAAGAAGGTGCCCGGCCCAGAAAGGAAAGCGGCGCGAGGGGAGACTTTCCCGAAAGGGAAAGTTTCCAGATTTCACTCAAAAATGCAGCAAAAATTCACAAAAATTTTGGTTTGAATTTTTTAGGGGTTTTTCAAGCTACCCCCCTTAAAAGAATCTCGACCTCGAGATTAACTTGGTCCAGGGAGTAAGTTGGGGAAATCCCGTTGCAAATCTGATTCTCGTTCCCAAGTGGACTCATCCGCTGTATGGTTCTTCCACTGTACTCTGCAAAATCTGATATTCTTGTTTCTGAGCTGCCTCTCTGATGTTTCAAGTATTTGTAGTGGTTCTTCAGCATATGTGCAGTCATCCTGCAATTCAATATCTGACAATGGCACTTCATCTGTTGGCTGTCGTAGACACTTTCGAAGCTGAGATACGTGGAACACATTGTGTATTCTTGACAAGTTGGGCGGCAGCTGCACTTGATAAGCTACTTCCCCAACTCTTCCGATAATTTGAAACGGTCCCATATATCTTGGTGCCAATTTACCCTTGACTTGAAACCTCTTAACTATTTTTAATGGGGTAACCTTGATGTAGACGAAGTCTCCAACTTCAAAGCTCAAATCCTTCCTGCGGTTATCTGCGTAGCTCTTCTGTCGGTCTTGTGCCATTTTGAGTCTGTCTCTGACAATTCTAACATGTGCTTCTGCGTCTTGAACAATCTGGGGACCAATAAGTTGTGGCTCTCCTGTTTCTGTCCAATTCAGAGGGGTCCTGCATTTTCTACCATAAAGCGCTTCAAATGGTGCCATTTGGATGCTAGCTTGATAGCTGTTGTTGTATGAGAATTGAGCAAATGGTAAGCAAGTATTCCAGGCTGCACCATACGCAATTGCACAAGCTCTCAACATATCTTCTAAAATCTGATTTGTTCTCTCCGTCTGTCCATCTGTCTGTGGGTGATACGCTGAACTGAAGTTTAAGTCGGTGTCCATAGCCTCATGTAATTTTTCCCAGAACTTGGAGGTAAACTGCGCTCCTCTATCTGACACAATTTTCTTCGGAACTCCATGTAGTGTCACTATTCTGGTTAAATACAACTCAGCAAGCTTGTCCTTCCCATATGTTTGCTTGATCGGGAGGAAATGAGCCACCTTGGTCAATCTATCGACAATGACCCAGATAGCATCATATCCTTCACGAGTCTTGGGAAGTCCAGTAATGAAATCCATGCCGATACTATCCCATTTCCATTCGGGTATTGGCAAAGGCTGCAACAGTCCCGAAGGTTTCTAGTGGTCTATCTTGATTTGCTGGCAGATGTCACATTTGGCTACATACTCTGCCACTTCCTTCTTCATCTGGTTCCACCAATACTTTTTCTTCAAGTCTTGGTACATCTTGGTACCTCCTGGGTGAATTGAGAACTGAGACGAATGGGCTTCAGATAATATCAATTCTCTTAATTCCTTCTTGTCGGGTATGCAATAGCGACCACGGAAGGTAAGGATTCCCTGTTCGTCTACCGCATACTCTGATGAATCACCTTCTTCAATGTCCTTTTTCAGTTTTTGAATCTCTTTATCTTCATCTTGTGCTGCTTTGATCTGATCGGTCAGTAGTGGTTGGATCTCTAAGGCTGCTCCTTCACCCTGTTCTGTGATCACTAGATTCAGTCGTAGTATATCTCTTTGCAGCTCTGGTGGGTATTCTGTCGTGCTGACTTTGCTTGGGCGAGCCTTTCGGCTAAGGGCATCGGCCACTACATTTGCTTTGCCCGGGTGATACTGGAGATCAACATCATAGTCCTTGATTAATTCCAGCCATCTTCGTTGTCTCATATTCAACTCTGGCTGCGTGAACAAGTACTTCAAACTCTTATGATCCGAGAATATCTCACAACGATTCCCTAGCAGGTAGTGCCGCCAGATTTTGAGTGCATGCACCACAGCTGCTAGTTCTAAATCGTGTGTGGGGTAATTCTCTTCATGTGGCTTCAACTGTCTGGACGCATAGGCAACAACCTTTCCATCTTGCATGAGTACACATCCCAAACCTTGCTTTGAAGCATCGCAATAGATTTGGAATTCATTTTCTGGGTTGGGTAAAATCAACACTGGTGTTGTTGTCAACTTGGTCTTCAGCATCTTAAAACTTTCCTCACAAGCATCTGTCCAGGTGAATGGTCTGTCTTTCTTCAGAAGTTGAGTGAGCGGACGAGAAATTCATGAGAATCCTTCTATGAATCGGCGATAATAGCCCGCCAATCCAAGAAATCTTCTCACCTCAGTCACGGTCTTTGGCTGCTTCCATTCCATAACTGCTGATATCTTTTCTGGATCAACTTTGACTCCATCTTCAGATATAATGTGACCCAAGAAAGCAACTTCCTTCAGCCAAAAGCTGCACTTATCGAACTTGGCATATAATTGGTGCTCTCTTAATCTTGTCAATACCATGTGCAGATGCTCCTTGTGTTCTTCTTCACTCTTGGAATATATCAGAATATCATCGATGAAGACTATCACGAATCGGTCTAATTGGTCCATATGCACCAGATTCATAAGATTCATGAAATAAGCGGGCGCATTGGTTAAACCAAAGGGAACGACTGTGAACTCAAATAGTCCATATCTGGTAATGAAAGATGTCTTCTCTCGATCTTGCTCTTGGATTTTTAGCTGATGATAACCCGAGCGCAAGTCGATCTTGGAAAACACTTTGGCACCCTTGAGTTGATCAAACAAATCATCAATTCTTGGGAGGGGATACTTGTTTTTAATTGTGACAGCATTCAAACCTCTGTAATCAACACACATCCTCAGCTCTCCATTCTTCTTCTTTACAAACAGAACTGGGGCCGACCAAAGTGAAATACTTGGTCGTATAAATTCTTTTTCCAGTAGCTCATCTAACTTCTTCTTCAACTCTTTCAACTCACTAGCTGACATTCTATACTGGTGTTTGGCAATTGGCTTCGTACCTGGAACCAACTCTATGGCGAGTTCCACTTGCCTGTCAGGAGGTCTTCCTGGCAATTCTTCCGGAAATACATCTGGATATTCTTGTACCACTGGCACTTGATCCAGTGTGGCTGCTATCGTGTTGATCATACGCTTTCTGGCATCCTTTAGTACTTTTTGATCTGTCTCTACAATCACCCTCTGACCTTCAGGATTAACCAATGATACTGTTTTGACTTCACAATCTACCTTGCCTTTGTTCCTGGCTAACCAGTTCATGCCCAAGATGGCATCTAATCCGGACATATCTAACTGCAATAAGTCTGCTCTAAAGTCTACCCCTTGGATTTTTATGTTAAGTCCCGCACACCCACGGTGGGACTCCATTCTAACCCCAGGGATTTCAACCACATAAGGTCTTGGCAGTGAAACAGAAGGCAACTGATTTCTCGAGGCAAAACTCTTTGAAATAAATGAATGTGTTGCACCAGGATCAAATAAAATCAATGCGGGTATGGAGTTGATGGGGAACATACCAGCAATGATATCACTCGCTCCAGCTACATCTTCCGCGGATATGTGATTTACCCTTGCATAAAAGGTAGGCTTGGTGCGGCCTCTGCCTCTGCCTACTGACGTGAAGTTGGCTGTGCCTGCTGGAGATTGGGGTCCGGCTGCCTTAATCTGCAGATAGCCTCCCTTGGGAGTACTAGGGCTGGCTTGTGTCTTTGTTTCTTGCTGTTGCTGGTTTTGGACTTGCAATTTCGCAGCATCTGATGGCAAGCTCTTCCTGGGGCAATGATCTCTGAAGTGTCCAATTTCTCCGCAATGGAAGCAAGCATTGGATCTTCGCGGACAGGCACTGGCGAGATGGTTTCCACCACAAGTAGGACATTTGATCGCCAAGGGTGTAGGAGAGTTGTACTGTTGAGATTGTCCCGACTGGTTCTTTGGCAGCATCACATACTGTCGGGAGGATTGGGATCAGAATGAGGAGGATCCCGAAGTCTTGCTTCGCTGAGCATTGTATGAAGATGATTGTGACCTATGTGCGGCCTTGCGCTTTCTGAAGTCTTCCATCTCACCTCGAGCCTCTTCTGAGATGATCAAACTGTCCACCATCTCATGTAAGTCCTTGAATTTTATGGCGGAAATATGGAATTTTAAGGATTGCTGTAGTCCTGCACGAACTCGACTCATCTTCTTCTCTTCGCTGTCAACATCCTCAGGGGCATATCGGGAAAGGTGGTTGAACTGATGTAAGTACTCCACGACTGTACGACCACCTTGCTTAAGCGCTAAGAATTCTCGGCGCTTGGCTTCCATGATACCATCTGGTATGTGCGCCTTATGGAAGGCCTTTGAAAACTCTTCCCAAGTTACTTCTCGGTTTTAAAGTGTGCGCTGATAGTTGATCCACCACGTTGCTGCAGCGCCCTGCAACTGGTGGGATGCGTATAGCACCTTCTCTTTGTCATCGCACTGTGCTGTCTGAAGCTTCCTTTCCACGTCCACAAGCCAATCCTCAGCTACCATAGGGTCAGCTGTGGTGGAGAAGACTGGTGGACGCGTCTTCAAAAAGTCTGCCCATCGGGTGGAAATTGGTGCACCATCCCGATTAACATTGCTTCCACCAGGTAGACCTGGAGATTTGGTTGCAATCTGCTCAAGTAGACGGGCCTGCTGATCCAACACTCGTAAGATGTTCTGCTCTCCCTGGTAACGATTTTGCTCCAACATTGCTATCACACTGGCGAGCGTGGCTTGATCTGTGACAGGTGCACCCTGCCCGCTGGTCTGACCTCTCTGCTGTGCTGGGTCCATCTGCCAATTGGGAACTTGAGATTAGCTTTGCAGCGGCTTTGACAAGCGAGATTAGGTAAGTAAGACATCGAATTACAAGGTAAGTACAGGGCGAACAAGATAAGTACGAGAGCGAAAGGGGACAGGAGAAAACATTGAGCACAGGGGGAACATACTAATAATTAGGCAAGCAACATAAAGGATTAATGAACATAAATTTACAAAAGGCAAGTGGTACACAGACCACTTAGGGTTCATGATTACACTTGCATTACATACAAAAGTACTGCTATTACAAAAGGGTCAGACTAACTAGCGAACAGCATCTACTCCTCCATATCCCCCGGTGCTGGAAGGGCAAGAGGGGTTGCGGGGCGGAACCTGGCACGGTACTGCGCCGCAGTCATTCTATGCCTACGCCTGGACTGCACCGTAGAACAAGAGGACTGGACGCTGGGCGACTCTCCGCAGTCCGAGGCCTCGCCTGCCTCAAGGGTCTCGTAGCGGAGGAGGGACTCCCGGAGGTGCTGCACCTGCTCGCGGGTGTCCCAAAGCCGTCTCTGCAGAGCCCTGGACTCTGCAACTGCTCGGTCGTAGCGCTCCACCTGCTCAGCCATGAGGGTGGCGATGCCCGCCAAGTGGGGATCGTCCTCCTCACCAAACCTCAGAACTGCCAAAGCATCTCGAAGCTGCTGCGGGATCAGGTCAAAGGGCGAGCCTGCGAACTCCTGGTCGTAGTAGTTCCTCAGGTAGAGTGCAACCTTCTGGGCTGCGTCCTGGACTGCATCATCTCTGCTGATCCTCCTGGCGATGAATCTGTGCTCGAGGTCTGGGCGGACAGGCAAGGGTGTGAGGGTCACCCACGCCTTCCACTCGTACCATTGTCCTCCACGGAAGCGACCCACAGCGTGGAACACTGGGCTGTGGTACTCCGTGGCTCCGAGGTAACGCTGCATTTCCCACAGCTTGTGGGGCCATCCATCCATGCGGTCCGGGCGCGAGAACACGTAGTGCACCATCTGTCGAAACGAAAATTTGAAGTTAGACAAGAAGAACAGTAAACATTTGCAAAATTAAAACTTAAGCAGAAATAAATTTAAGACAGGTAAGGTAGCAACAAGAGAGGAAAAGACAGCAATAAACCATATATTTTTCGTAAACCCTTTTTATGGCTTAAATTAAGTTTTGCGATAAAATCGCTTCCTAGTTTGCCTTAGGTCTCAACCTACGGTCAAAGAGCCTGCTCTGATACCACTTCTTGTAACGCCCCCGTTTCCAAGGGCGCGTACGGACACGGCATTCTGTAACTATTCACGCGTGAACAGTTATGGAGTGTCGCGCAAGAGTATACCATTGCATGCTTACAACAAAAGTCCAGCATATATTTCACATAAGGATTACTATCCAGGTTTTTGACAGCGGGGCGTGCAAGCCCAAAGTATATTTACATTACAAAAGACTTCCAGAATCCGCTTCGAGCGCGGCGAAGACCTAAAGCCACGGGTCCTCGTCGACGAAGAAATCCTCAGGGACGTCCTCGACGGGGAGTCCTTCACCAAAGTCTTGATCCTCTAAAGAGTGGATTAAGCAAGCCGTGAGCCAAACAACCAGCTCAGCAAGTCCCAAAGGGACTCTATCTTACTACATGCACGGAACATCAAAGGAAGGGAATATACTTGGTTTATTAACTTTTGTGGATGCAGTTTTATTTGCAATCATTTTGATAAGACGGACCCAAAACTACTTCTTAAGATCTCAGGGGTTTTTCAATAAAGAGTTCATTAACCAACTAATCAAGTCAAAGCATGTACAAAACTACTTATGCTTCGCAGCTGGAATCACCCAAGTGACACAGCTCCAATAACCGGGAGCACGGCGTATTCGAATACCATTTTTTTGACTCTGCAGAGTTTGCTCAGCTTTACCCACACGATGCCTTAACTCCCGCTAAAGAGTTAAGAAAGCCAGGTCGTTTCACTACTCAATTCTTTATATAGGCTCTACCCGGTAGAATCCACTCGGGTCTGGCTCACACACACACACCCACAAGACGAGAAAACAACGTCCGCTTCGAGTGAACTCTACCGTTGTTAGGCATCCGCAGTACGGACTACCTAACCTCAATGCTTAACCTCCTCCCCCGCCACACCTGTAGAGTTTCAATCGAGTTGAGCAGCTACTAGACCAGTGTTGACAAGTCAACTCCTGTGGTTGAGCGATCACTGCGACATTTACTCAGCGCAAGGGTTTCAGTCCTTATATTTTCACATGGTCCGCAACCTCGCTAGGCCCGCGACCCAACCTAAGGTAAGCGGTGGGCGTAGACCATCTCGCGGTTTCCCACTCACCCTTACCATACCTTGTGCACGCCGGCACTCTCCGCTCTAAGGTACGGTGTCCCATACCACCCTACCTTAGAGTCGGGTTTTCGAAATTCTATTGGCCCACAGCCACAACCTTATTAGTGTAAGTCTTTTGCATGATAATAATAACCTACAATTATCTAGATTAACAGATAATTATTTCTAGGGTTTCAATGGCATGGCAACAAATCAAACATGGCATTTATTGGTGGTAGGTCTAACTATATCACATGTCATTCTAAACATTTTATTTTACTTTAAATTAACATTTCACAATTAGCATAATGCGAATAGCATATTAACATAATTAATTCACATGGGTTGCAACATGATCAAAGGATTTGGGACTTGCCGTCAATCCGGATGATCTCAGCTAGCTCGAACGATGAAACGCCTGGATCCTGAGCCTGCTCTTGAATATCCGGAATCTCCGACACTAGCGCAAACACATGAAATAATTAAATCCAGCTTGCAACTAATCAAGCGAGGAAAAATTAAACTAATTAAAAAGGAGTAAAATGCATAAATCCTTCAAATGGAATTTTAGGAATTTATCTGGGATGAATCTGTGGAAGTGGAGGCCAACAATGGGTCCAGGATATTATTTGGAGCAAAGTGGTGAAGTTTGGGAATTTTTGGGATTTTCTGTGATTTTCTAGGATTTATTTGGATTTTTCTGGATTTTAGAAATTGATAAATCACTGGAAATTCAAATGAACAGTGCTCAGGCCGGCCCTGCGCTACAGCGCGGCCTGGCACTGTGCGGCTCGCGCAGCCGAAGGCCAGCGCGGCCCACGGCGGCGACGCGCGGCCCGCAGCTCGCGCGCGCGCGCGCTCGCCGACGGAGCATGCCGACTCGGCCCACTCACACGCGCGCTCACGCGGCTCGGATGCCCGCCGCGTGGCTCGGGCGGGTGGCGGAGATGTGGCGGGTGCGGGTGGTTTGGATGAAGACGGGGAGAGATTGGACGGCTGCGGAGTGAGACGGCGAAGCGAATCGGTACGGTGGAATCGGACGGTCGACGTTATATGCCAACGGGAGGATCGAACGACGGAGGAGAGGCCACGCCATCATCTTCTTCCTCCAGCCGTGCGCGCGCAGCAGAGGGACGGAGACAGCGGTGTCTTCGCTCTCCGGCCACGGCGAAGGCTCCCGATGGCATAGGAGGGTACCACCGGGTAGGTCTGAGTGAGGGGAGTCCATTTTGGGGCTTAGGAGGATGAGGGGACCAACGGAGAAGGCGGGAGAGAGAAGGGGGTGGCTCAGCCATTTGGCGGCGAGGGAGGTCACCGGCGGCGGGAGAGCTCAATCGGCCGCGGCTACACGTTCACGGGGACCGGGTGCTCACATTGGTGGCGGAGGTGGGAGCTGGGGAGCTGCGGAGCGTGCTGGCCACGGAGAGGTGGTTGCGGCCAGAAGGGGGTCTCGACGGCGGCGCTCCACGGGGCCAGAAGGGAGGGTGGAGATGCTCCAGGCGAATGTAATTGAGAAATGGGAGAGGGGAGAGGGAGATTGGCTCCCGAAGGCCACCGGCGCAGGGGACGGCGAAGGCGGAGCCACGGGCAGCGGGGCTCCAATCGGCGGCTCTGGGAGGTGGCTGGGAGTGGCGGGAGGTGAATGGAGGAGGTGGAGTAGCTCGGGAAGCAAAGGAGAGGGAGGAAGCCGGAAGGGGGTTTTTATACCCGAGCGGAGGGGAGCGAGGCGTGGAGGAGAAGGCAAGGGCGAGCTCCGGGGCCGACAGAGAATGACGGGAGTGGTTGAGGGCGTCTCCTCCGCAGGACGGGCGGTGACCGGGGTGACGTGAGGCGCTGTAGCGGCGTAATGGCGAGGAGACGGGAGCAGGTAGCTGCGCATTGGCGGGGGCGCGTCCACGTGCGGGGAGAGGGAGGAGTCGGCGACCGCCAGGTGGGGCAGGAGCTGAGGCGGGCGACGTGGCGCGAGGGCGGCCACCCAATCGGGCAGCGGCTGTCGGGACAACGGAGGGCGGCGCGGGCGCAACGCGCAGCGCTAGCGCGCGTGCGCGGGGAGAAAGCGGGGAGTGGGCGCGGCGCCAGTGGGGGAGAGGGAGGCGCCCGCGGGAGAGGGAGCTGGGCAGCGGGGAAAGCGGGAAGGAGCGGGGCGCCGGAGGGAGAAGAAGGCGCCCGGCCCAGAAAGGAAAGCGGCGCGAGGGGAGACTTTCCCGAAAGGGAAAGTTTCCAGATTTCACTCAAAAATGCAGCAAAAATTCACAAAAATTTTGGTTTGAATTTTTTTAGGGTCTTTTCAAACCGTCTGTGATGTTCTTTTCTACCCCTAAATCTATTTCTGTTTATTGGCTAGCCTCAGGAAATGCTAGCCATGCCCTCTGAAACAAGCAGATAAACAAGTATATGTATACATACAATTCACATCTCAATTCATTTGACAAACATAAAACATCCAATTCACATCACATTTCATTCACAGACATAAGGCATTCATTTCGCAAATGAATTAATTGAAATGAATTAAAATATCCATTAACAAATTCACAATTACAGAGTGATAAGAGCAATAAAAAATTCATTATGCGCAGTGGAACTCTCCTTCCGATCTTATGACTTTAGTCCACAAAAACCAAATGAACTCTCCTCGAATTGTTGCAAAGTCTGGCTGTTTCAATGCAGATGTAGAGATGGGCGCAGCCTGTCGATAGGAATATCAACGCGCGTACATATAAAACCTGACATGTATGAAATAAATGTGGGAAGATTGACAAACCTTAGAATTGGTGATCTTGGTGGAATCGAGGAGTAGTCTCATATGGTGGCACACGTAGTATCCACACGTGTTGCCCGGCTGCTGCTGGTGGCACTGCAAAAAATAGAATGTGTTAAATCAAGAGGCATTACTACTAAATGTTGTATATGATTAATTAATGTGTAGCTAGCGAATACCCGAAAATTACGAGCATGTTTCAAGGGCTTGGCCCCTGTCGTCGAGCCACGTGTTTGTCGAACGTATGTGACGAACGACCTTCGTTATTCGAAAAAGTTAGATTAGTCATTCGGAAGGAAAGAAAGAGTACATTGTACAATGTACTTACCTATCGAGTATTTGGGCGATAGCTGTGTACTTGGATTTGTTCTTACTTAGAGAATCAAGGTATATAGCCTTGTTCTATTTTGGTATAATTACAATTAATATCCAATGGAAGTGCTCATTGTATGGCATAAGAACATATTCCTTATCGCGGTGAGCCAGCAGTGCTTTTGTAATATAGTTCTCGACGAAGGATGCATCCTCGTTGATGGTATCAACGGCGACCAAGCGTGGGTCCAGGAAACCAATTGGTGATTTCGATGATCTAGCTTCGGTCAGCATGAATCTATATATATACACAGAAAATCAACAAATTGTGACATATATCGGTATTACATGAACAGAGACTGTGATTGTACAGACTTACATTGTCCAACATCGAACGAGTGAGGCGTCGAGAGCGTTGAGCGTGAAAAGACCAAATATATCGTCAAAGGTCACCGCGAAGACACATTCCTGAGCTTCGTGCAGGAAATGTTCCGGCTTGAATTTGACAGTGATACCTGAGCGTCGTTCTGCCTCTGGCCTATTGGACTGTTCCATATACCAAGCGTGGAATCTTTGGCAACCAAGTTCTAGGGTTAAGAGCTGCTCTTCCGGGAATATCATCGGCTCGCCTAGCACGAATTTGCGGGCCAATGGCAGGTACGGGATATCGTCATCATCCTTCGCCTTTGGTTTGCCCTGGCCACTGCCTTAACTGTAGGTCGACTTTATGGTAGTCGACTGTAATGGTAAATACGATGCAAGTTGCTTTGGCGAGAATAGCACCCGTGGAGATAGCACCAGTTCAGGTAGCTCTGCTTCGCACTGCCCTTGTGGAGATAGCACCAGTGCATGTTGCTCTGGTTAGCGCTGCCCTTCTGGTCCTACCACCGGTGAAGAAGCCTCCAGGGAGATGTCGCATTTGGGCCACTGGATGAATGTTCCAATGGCTTGCCCTAGAGTCACGATCTCGTCGTTGGGGGGCTTCGATAGCGGGATGACCTCAAAATTGACATGCACACCATCCACATTAACTTTTACGAAGCCTGGCGCTAAAGCTTGACCATGCAGCATGGCCCCGATACCAGACGGATATGCCTGGCCCCAAGCAGCGTGCAAGGGAACGGAGGCATATCTCACTTAGAGCCTGCACTTCGTAGGCTCCTACATAACGATACAGAATTAGCTAGTCGAATAGGCCTATCAATGGAGCAAGCATTCGAGAGATAATAATTATTACCAGGATGTTGTCCACAGAAAATCTGGCATCGGTTTGCGTCGGATTGGACGCGCAACTACTCGGACGGTTGTGCGGGCTAGCTAGCACAGGAGTGGTGGTGGCGGCCTGCTGACTTTCTGTTTGTTTTCGCACCTCATCTCTAACTACATGAGCCAGCTCACCCATTAGCTCCTCTCTAAAGAGATGCCATGATCTCTTCTCGTAGCCGTGCGTCACGCTCGGCTTTGTTTCTCTTCCTGCGCCGATACATGTCGGAGTCATCTTGGAAACCATGTTTTCAAGGAACGTAAAGGCCAAGGCCTCTCGTACGGCCCGGGTGCTCCTTGTTTCCCAGGGCCACGGAGAGCATATCATTCTCCCTTGTTCTCTGGAATGATCCCAGGGTAGTTTCAAAACTCAGCTCTTCCTGCAAGAGCACGACATGTCATTTCACTTCGTACGAAGTTGTGGAGTAATTACAAGCTACGTAGTTCGATCGATATCTTACCAGGCGCTGGGACACTTGCTGGTCTGCAGGGTTTCGAAAGGAGACGTCCCCCGATGTCGTTGTGGATGACCTTGCTCTAATCCAATTTCGAGCGCGCTCATCCGGGATATTGGCAAATGGCGGGGCGAAGTCCTGTAGGGCTGCCTGGTCGTCCTCGCTCCTCCACTGCGGGATTTTACCCGCATACCCAGCTGTGCCAAGTCTGTGGGGGTGTGTGTTTTTTTGCTTGGAGGGCCTTGTGCGCCGCACTTGTACTTTTGAAATCTTCGGTCGTCTTCGAAGCCTTGAACTCTTCCCATTGTGGTTTCAGGAATGGGTATTTATGAAAGGGTGTTTCGTCTTTCTCCACGTAGTCCTTGACAAGCATGCTCTTGAAGTTATTCCATGCTTTGCACACCCCTAGCAAGGCTTGTCGTTGCACGGCATCTTGGTGTTCTTCTGGGATCTTGAACGATGCCAAAATTTCTGTCAGCAGCTCTCTTTTTCGAGTCGTAGGCACGTTCTTCCACGAATTGAATGTGATCTCAATTCGTTCTCGTGCAATGATTCCGATCATGCTCTTCCATGCGCTTACTGCTTTGCGAGGAAGGACAGGGACCCCAGATACATCGACCTGTGTGATGGTAAATCGGCCCTCAGGCTTCTTCGATAGCCCTCTTCCTTGGCGTCCTGATTTTGAAGCGGACAGCTCTGGCGATGGTGTTGAAGAATGCACGGATGACATTTTGCTCAATTTGTGGGTCTATTAGAATAAGATAAGAAAGTGCCATACCATAAGATAAGAAAGTGTAATATCTATCTATTTCGCTCAATATAGGCGATTACAATACATATATATGTGTATATACATACATACATATACATATATATACCTACATATATACATATACAAGCATCAATAATAGAATCAATAACATTCTAAACATGAATATGTATGACAATGTAAAAGGCATGTATCAATTAAGACTAGCAACAAGCTCAAGTTTTAATTGATTAATTTGTGCTCTCAAATTGTAGGGTTGCCCAAGATTAATCTTGGCCGTCCCGCTACTAAATCATATACTCTTCCTTGATTGGTTATGCCAAATAATAAACTCGGTCTTTTGAGCTCTAGATACAAACTCTACAATCGCAAGATTAAAGTATATTCAGAATGCATGTATTCAGATTGTAGTATTCAAAAAAGCAAGACCAACCAAATTAACTTTGCTCAATAATTTATGTTTCAACTTAACAAAATTCCCAACAGATCAACATATGAATATGCTAATATCTGAAACAGCATGAACCGATTGAATGACAGCTATATCCCATAAGCAATCTATGTTTCCAGAGTCACAAGACAACAAGACTCACTCACAAGCATATATATCAAAGTCTAGAGACTGCCTTCCAGAGTCACAAGACAACAATGACAGCTATTAGAGCTCAATGACCGATTGAACCAATCTCAGTATATGATATTTGTTATCATCGAGCAACCAAATATCCCATAAGCAATCTATGTTTCCCAGTGCCAAGTAATGTAAAGAAGATTAACAAACTTGCACAGCCCACACAGATTGCATACAAAAATCACAGACTCACTCACAAGACCGGTGATATTTGAAATCACCAGAAGAACAGGGGCTAGGGGAGGCGGCGGCGACGACGGGCTCGGGGAGGCGGCCGGCGAGGGCTCAGGGAGGCGATGGCTCGGGGAGGTAACGGCGACGACTGGCTCGGGGAGGCGGCGGCGAGGGCTCGGGGAGGCAGGGACGACGGGCTCGGGGATGCGACGGCTCGGGGAGGCAGCGGCGAGGGCTCGAGGAGGCGGCCGGCGAGGGCTCGAGGGAGGCGGCGGCGAGGGCTCAGGGAGGCGGCCAGCGAGGGCTCGAGGGAGGCGGCCGGCGACGGCGGGCTCGAGGGAGGAAGATTGGGATTTAGATATAGAATAACTGTAGAATACATGGAAAACCCTAGCTAGACGGTATATATAGGGGATTATTACAGACGGTTCTACACTTAGAACCGTCTGTGATATCAATATCACAGACGGTTAAGTTTAGAACCGTTTGTGATAAGCCTACTATCACAGACGGTTCTATGTTTAGAATCGTCTGAGATAGTAGGCTTATCACAGACGGTTCTAAACTTAGAACCGTTTGTGATATTGATATCACAGACGGTTCTAAGTGTAGAACCGTCTGTGATAAGCCTTTGCCCGACTATAGTCATTCATGATCAACCACCTACCAGCTGCATTCATGATCAACCACCTACCAACTGCATTCATATATACAACACCAACCACCAACACAGTGTATTTCTTTACACATTTTCTCAATCTCAAAATTGACTACATCACACATTTTCACATATACATAAATGCCAATTCACATATACATCATACACATGCATTGTTGTATACATAAATGACAATTCACATATACATCACACAAATGCATTGTTATATACATATACGCAAATGCCCACATATATGTCGCACATTCTCATTGTACTTGCTTATTTCCTTTAAAAACTAGCCCTTCATCATGATCAATGCGTACGTAACAAGTTTCGTCACGTTGTTCGTCGTCGACCCTTATGCCATTTCCAAAAGGAGGTAACTCGTCAAATTGATTGTATTTCCAAAAGGAGGTAACTCGTCAAATTGGAATGTGTACCCATTTATGTCATATCCTTGCCATGTCACAACTGTAAATGTCGGCCCTTTTGCCAACCATGTCAGCGTCTCACTTGGCAAGCTCCTAGCGATTTGCTCCTTCAACCATTGGTTGAACCGACTGTTGTGTTGCCTCATGATCCAAACATTCGGCCGCTCCCGATTCTGTTGCCGAAGCACATCCTTGTGCTGGTCGACATAAGGTGCCACTTCAGTCATGTGTTGCAACACCGTGAAATGGGCTTGAGTATACGTGTCCATATCTGGAGTGATTGCTTTCCTTCCGATAGTTCCGAGACCTTTCAGCCTCCCCTCATGACGAGATTGAGGCACACCTATCGGTTGAATCTGAGCCATATAATCGACACAAAACTCAATGACCTATTCGCTTGCATAACCTTCAACGATGCTGCCCTCCGGCCGAGAACGATTCCGTACGTAGGACTTGAGAATTCCCATGAACCTCTCAAATGGGTAAATGCTACGTAGGAATACGGGCCCACACATTTTTATCTCCCACACAACGTGAACAATGAGATGGACCATGATATCGAAAAACGAAGGAGGGAAATACATTTCAAGGTGACATAGAGTCATCACCACCTCGTCCTGCAGAGCATCTAGTCCTTCGGGATCGATGACCTTCTGAGCAATTGTGTTAAAGAAATAACATAGCCTCATGATTGTCTCTCGGACTTTGATCGGCAAAATATTTGTAATTGCAATAGGGAGCATCTGTGTCATCAGCACATGACAATCATGAGACTTCATGCCATTTAACTTCAAATCTTGCATCGAAATAAGTTTCTTCACGTTGCCGGAGTAACCAGACGGAACTTTGACACCATGCAAGCACTGACACAGTTCTGTTTTCTCAGCCTTGGACAGAGTGTAACATGTAGGGGGAAGGTACATTCGTCCATTATCAGTGCATGTTGGTGCTAACTCAGGCCTGATGTCCATATCAGCCAAGTCAAGCCGTGCGTTCACGCCGTCCTTTGTTTTATCACGAATATTCATTAAGAGACCAATCAAGCTGTCGCATACATTCTTTTCTACGTGCATGACGTCGATGCAGTGTCGAACATCTAGGTACTCCCAATAAGGTAAGTCCCAAAATATTGATCTCTTCTTCCAGGTGTTCTTCTCATGAGCCCTCAATTTACGTCCCTTTCCGAGGACAACATCTAAATCGTTAACCATATCATAAACCTTGTGTCCCCTTAAATGCCTTGGAGCTGAACCGTCTTCCTTCTCTCCGTCAAATTGTTTCTTCATCTTGCGGTATGGGTGAGCCCTCCGAAGGAACCGACGGTGACGCATGTAGACGATTTTGCGTGAGTGTCTCAGCCACACACTCTCGGTACCATCTAAACAGTGAGTACAAGCTTTGGCACCTTTTGTACTATGGCCCGATAGGTTACCAAGGGCAGGATAATCATTTATGGTGCAGAACAATAAGGAGCGCAGAGTGAAGTTCTCTCGTTTGTATGCATCCCATACCTGTACCCCTTCATTCCACAATACTTTTAGATCTTCCACCAACGGTGCTAGGAACACATCAATATCATTCCCAGGTTGTTTTGGCCCTTGGATAAGTATCGACAGCAAAATATACTTTCGCTTCATACACAACCAAGGAGGAAGGTTATAAATGCAGAGAGTCACGGGCCATGTGCTATGTCGGCTGCTCATGCTACTGAAAGGATTCATTCCATCTGTACTCAGTCCAAATCTTATATTCCTTGGTTCTGCAACGAAGTCTGCAAAACTCCTATCGATGTTTCTCCACTGCGCAGAATCAACAAGGTGTCTTAGCATTCCATCCTTCTTGCGCTCCTCCGAGTGCCAACGCAACAGTTTTGCCTCCTTTGGATTTGCAAAAAACCTTTTCAAACGGGGAATTATAGGAAAATACCATGCCACCTTAGCAGGAGGTCCTTTCTTCGCCTCTGTTCCCTCGCCATCATCTGATTGATTGTTACGTTTGTATCGGGATGCGTTGCACACCGGACATACATGCATGTTTGCATCCTCTTTACGGTAGAGGATACAGTCGTTCGGACATACATGTATTCTTTCTACTTCCATTCTCAATGGACAAAGAACCTTCTTGGCTTTATACGTGGTTTTAGGCAATTCATTTCCCTCCAGAAGCATGTCCGCTAAAAGACCTAGCAGCGCCGTGAAACTCTTGTCGGACCAACCGTTGCTTGCCTTCAATTTCAACAGTTCAAGCACGGCCGACAACCTCGTGTACTTGCAGCACGTGAACAAAGGTTTCTCCGAGTCATCCATCAAGCCCCAAAATTTAACATACTCTCTCTCATCATAATCCTCTTCTACATCGCGAAGCATCTGATCCAGATTATCATCATGCAACCTATCCGAATCCAACCACAATCGACATCTTCCGGCGGCATGTTATTCACTTCACCGGCGATGTCATCCGGCGGCATATCATTCACTTTACCGGCGATGTCATCTGGCGGCATTTGATCATTGACTTCGCCATGACTGGTCCAACACGTATAACCCTTTTTGAAACCCCTCCGAATCAAGTGCGCTTCAATTTGCCCTCGGTTCTTAAACATCTTTAAATTCTCGCTGTCAGTGCATGGACAGTACATATATTCCACCCCCTTATTCAACATATCCTCCTCGGCAGCTCTTGTAAAAGCAGACACGCCATTAATGTACTCTTCACTCACACAGCTCGTGGCATACATCCAGCTTCGATCCTACGTTACGTACATATATAACAACTTAGTATTAAAAATTAAATTAACTAATTATTACTACGTATATACCGGTCACATGTATTATATTGAGGCTTAATTTGCTACCTCAATTCATATTATAAACACAAAAGCTATTATATAACCAACAATTTTGCAAACCATCTCCAATTAATAACACTCAACAATTACTTAGATCTAAATTGTAATTCATACAAAGAAAAAATAAAATTCATTACTAACCATATCTAGAGCAACCAGGAAAGTATAAATCTTCAAAGCTCAATATCTGCCTCCTCCCACCAAATTAACTGGCCTGAAATCGCCAACTTTGCCTCCTGAACGAAAGAGTAAAGCACCAGCTAGATCTGGATCGAAATGAAGACAGATGCGGTCTGAGCAGCGCAATAAATGCCTACTGGCATTATCACAGACAGTTTTTACTAAAAAAATGTCTGTGAATTATCACAGATGGTTTTTACTAAAAACCGTCTGTGAATTATCACAGACGGTTTTTTATTAAAAATCGTCTGTGATAACCAACTTATCGCGGACGGTTTTTAATAAAAAACTGTATGTGATAATCTCGGATTATCACAGACGGTTTTTAATACAGACCGTCTGTGATACTCGTTTTCCCCGATGCCGCCAACACAGACGGTGTCCAAATTAAAACCATCTATGTTAGTGTTGTTCACAGACGGTTTTGTTAAACCGTCTGTGATTGGCCGTCTAGTATTAGCCTTTCTGTAGTAGTGATCAATGTTCCGTAGACTTGGTCCATACACCATGGAGCCCAATTTTCTGAGCCAATTCTCTTTAGAGTAATAATTCGGTCAAAATTAAAGTCCTTGCTGATGTCATAAATCCAAATTTTTTTGATGTGGATGCCAACCCCAACATCCAGGCCAATGTGGATGCCAACCAAGGAACGCCGCTTGCAGGCCGAGGAAGAGGCTAGGGTGAAGGAGTCGACCTTCTACCCCTGCCAGTCAACCCCACCATGGCGCAGGTCATGGCACAACAAACACAACTTCTGCAAGCCATTTATGCTGGCCAACAAGTCAGTGCCAGCAGCCACAGTTCAAAGCTGGCTGACTTCTTAAGAACTCCACACCTGACCTTCTCCTCAGTAGATGAACCCCTTGACGCCAAGACTGGCTTCGAGATACCGAAAGGAAGCTCCAACTTGCTAGATGTGTAGAAGAAGACCGAGTGGTCTTCGCCGCCCACTAGCTCCATGGTGCAGCTGCAGCCTGGTAGGAGAATTACCTGTCTACCCGGGGTCATGAAGATGCCATAGCTGAAGACGACTATGAGGGAGAAACAGACAGGCAAGGGACAGCTTCGACAGGTTCTTTGAGGGCATGAATGAGGATCTACATGTGCAGTTGATCGTTCAAGATTTCTCCAGTTTCCATCAATTGGTGAACAAGACATTGATCTTGGATAATGAAAAGAAGAACTTGGAAGCCAGCTGCAAGCACAAGCAAGTGACACAGTGACCCCAGGGAAGATTCATCCAGAAATTCATCAACAACGCCTCCTTCTCAAGGCCAAGTCAACCCAAAGTTCCAACCCCAACACCCTGTCCAAATGGCAGCTATTTCCAGACTCCACGCCCTATAGGCCAGTCTACTGGGATCAACCCTGCTGCCAACAGGAACTACATCGGCTGTGCCGAGAAGGGACACTTCGTCAGCCAATGCCCTTATAATAAGATCACACCAGCGAAGTTGAATATAGGAACCACACCTGTTCGTGGCCAAGCATCAGCACCCATCAAGGGGTATCAGACCCCTTAACCTAGCAAGACTGCCTCGACTCCCAATCGTGGCCGGGTTAATCACATCACTGTTGAGGAGGCTCAGGAGGCTGCATGAGTTCTGATGGGTACGTTTTCTATCAAATTAATACCAGCACATACTCTCTTTGATTATGTGGCTTCATACTCATTTATAGCCAAGAGATATGTGGATAAGCTTGGGCTGCCTACCTACCTACTAAAGAAACCAGTGGTACTTAGCTCACCCACTGGGATTATCGCTACTACTTTAGTATGCCCTGGGGTAGAAGTTACCATGGAAGAGTTTGGTTTTCTAGCAGACTTAATAGTGTTGAACTCCTAGACCTTGGATATTATATTAGGGATGGACTGGCTAGCAAGACATCAAGGAATAATAGACTACGCTACTATGAGGGTAAGCCTAACTAAGTGTCCTGGGTTGATCATAGAAGTAAAGGTGGATCCACCCTATCGTTGGGGTCGTGCACTCTATCATTTTGAGGACATACCTCTGGAAGGAATGCTGGTAGTACAAGATTATCCTGAAGTGTTCCCTGAAGAATTGCTAGGCAAGCTGCCAGATAGGGACCCTGAGTTCGTCATTAACCTAAAGCCCGATGCTGCCCCAATTTCTAAAAGAGCTTATAGAATGACTGTTGATGAGTTAGTGGAGCTGAAGAAACAACTCCATGAACTGCAGGACAAGGGTTTTATCAGGCCTAATTCCTCACCTTGGGGGTCTCCAGTGCTCTTTGTTAAGAATAAGGATGGTATTGTCTGGATGTGTGTGGATTACCAGTTCTTGAATGAATTAACCATAAAAAATAAGTACCCCTGCCTAGAATTAACGATCTATTTGACTAGCTTGGGGGGAGCTACCATATTCTCCAAAATCAACTTAAGGTAGGGCTACCATCAACTAAAGATTAGGGCTGAAGACATTCCAAAGACAGCTTTTACCACTAGATATGGACAATATGAATTTACAGTCATGTCCTTTGGCCTAACCAATGCCCTAGCCTATTTCGTGAACCTCATGATTAAAGTCTTTATGGTGTACCTAGACAAATTTGTGGTGGTGTTCATTGACAACATCCTTATCTACTCCAAGAATGCAGAAGAGCATGCGGAGCACCTATGCCTAGTACTAGAGAAACTAATAGAACACCAACTATACGCCAAATACAACAATTGTGAATTTTGGTCGAAAGTGTCCACCGAAGGAGTATCTGTTGACCCAGCCAAGATAGAAGCCGTAGTGGAATGGAAACAGCCCACTATTGTCACAGAAGTGCGAAGCTTTCTTGGGTTGGCAGGATACTACAGGAGGTTTATAGAAGGATTTTCCCGGATTGCCAGGCCATTGACACAACTACTCAAGAAGGAGGAGAAATTTGAAAAGACAAAGGCTTGTGAAGAAAGTTTCCAAGAACTCAAGAAGAGACTAACCTCCACCCCTGTGCTAGTCCTGCCCGACATACGCAAGGACTTTGGGGTGTATTGTGATGCCTCACATCAAGGCCTTAGGTGTGTACTAATGCAAGGGGGCAAAGTCATGGCATATGCATCTAGACAGCTTCGTCCTCATGAAGCAAATTATCCTACCCATGATTTGGAATTAACTTCGGTGGTGAGTGCCCTAAAGATTTGGTGACATTATTTGATCAGTAACCATTGCGACATATATACCGACCATAAGAGCGCAAGTACTTCTTCATGCAGTCAAACCTCAACCTGAGGCAGAGGAGATGGTTGGAGCTGATTAAAGATTATGACTTAAGTGTTCACTATCACTCGGGCAAGGCTAATGTGGTAGCTGATGCCCTAAGTCGTAAAGTCTATTGCAATAATCTCATGGTTCAAGAGCAACAACCTGAGCTTTATAAAGAGTTAATGGCACTCAATCTAGAGATAATAGAACAAAGCACCATAGCGACCATGGAGATATAACCGAGTATAGAAGAACAGATCATAGCTGTACAGAAGGAGAACTCAACTGCTTTGAGGTTAAGAAGCTTAGTGGAAAAAGGGAAGGCTCCTAAGATAACTATGGATCAACAAGGTGTTCTAAGGTATGGGACACATATCTTTGTTCCCCACTGAAAGGATCTTAAAGATCTAATTCTTAGGGAAGCCCATAGCTCGGCGTATTCCCTTCACCCCAGAAGTACCAAGATGTATCAAGACATGAAGCAGTGGTACTGGTGGCCATGAATGAAGAGGGACATCGTTGAATATGTTGCATGCTATGATGTGTGTTGTAGGGGTGGCCCAGCCCCCCGTGACTGGGCCGTGCAACTAGTCCAACATGTAATAGGCCCAATAGTGTAGAGGAATATAACAGTGTAAATATACCAGTGTACCCCTATCCTTTGTAAATACTAAGGGGTAGAATGGGGATTTCCCATTCTACCCCACTCACATATATATAAGCCCCCAGGAGGGGCAAAGGGGGGGACATCCTCTTATTCTCACCAACCATCCACAGATCTAGCTCCCTCTTCCTCTTCTACTCGTCCCCTCCTTCTCTGTTTGGCCTGTAGCCACAACAGATGGCGCCGTCCGTGCGGAGCGAACGAGAAGCTGCACAAGGGCGCTAGAGGTGGCTACCACTAGAAGAGCATCCTAGCGCGGAATAGAGGCATCCCAGATAAGCTCACCTTGTTGCTATTTTCTTTCCAAATCCAGATCTGGCAGATCTGATTGGACAAGATGTACGGGCTCTTCCCGTATACCTTGATATAGTTTGTAGATGATGATCTTGGATGAACTGGGGGCGTGATCTTTCTGGCCGGCATGGAACGCGCGTCTTCGGCTTGTTCACGCTGAGCTCCGCCCTCGCCAAGTGCGCACTTCGCTAGGCACGCCTTCGGGCCGCGCGGACTCGTCTCCGCACAACTGTGACTCAGCATCGTCGAAGGCTGTCTCGAAGTTACCTCGCTCGCGGCATGCATGACCTTCTTTCCATTCACATACTCATGCATATGTATCCCTTGTGCATGCTTATCCATCCCTTTGTGTATTTGTGCATGCATATCCGTACGCATGCATACGTATGAGGAAGGCTCACATTTCCGTCCGCGCTTGCTCGAGGACGTTCTCGGCTTCGGTTCGCCTCTGCACCCGCGCAACGGACCTCGTCTCCGGCCTCCGCGCAGCATCGGAGGCGCCACCTTGGGTTTCGACGATGCCCCTCGCGCCAGCGTCGAGTATAGCTCTCTTCCAGCAAGCCCTCCGTCACGCTGGGGTACTTGCTCTCGGACGTGGAGGCGCTCCCTGCCGGACTCTCCTCGACTGAGAAGCCTCCGGCCTGCTCCACGCCGGCTGGGTCCGGTCGCGCAGCTTGGCGACAGGGCTGCAAACATCGAGTAAGAGGCCAGAAGCTTCATGCCTGCATGTATGCATTCGCCGTCGCCAAGCACCCGCGGGCTCCGCGCCCCGCCGCACTGCAGTGTCGCATCGGCCTGGAACCGCGCCACCGTCGGCGTGTTTCATCGCCAGGCATCCCCGCCTACCCGCTGCCTCCGCGGGCTGGACTTTGCGCGCGTCTCCGCGCTCGCCCTGCATCGAGCTTAATCTCCTACGTACAGACATGCCGGGCCTCGCTCCGGCGCCGCTACATCGGCTTTCGTCGTGGCAGGCTCCGCACAGCGAAGACGGGCACGAAGGCGAGCGAAGACTGGAGCGCGGCTTCGGCGATGCGAAGGCAAGCGACAGTCGAAGCACGTCCTCGTCGGTGCGAAGGCGAGCGAAGACTGGAGCGCGGCTTCAGCGACGCAAAGGCAAGCGACAGTCGAAGCACATCCTCGTCGGCGCGAAGGCGAGCGAAGACTGGAGCGCGGCTTCGGCGATGCGAAGGCAAGCGACGGTCGAAGCACGTCCTCGTCGGCGCGAAGGCGGGTGGAAGTCGAAGCCCATCCTCGGCGACGCAAAGGCGAACGACGGCCAGAGCCCGTCCTCGTCGGCGCAAAGGCAGGCGGAGGTCGAAGCACATCCTCGGCGACGCAAAGGCGAACGACGGCCAGAGCCCGTCCTCGTCGGCGCAAAGGCAGGCGGAGGTCGAAGCACATCCTCGGCGACGCGGAAGGGAGCGGCCCCAGTCTCCGCGCTAGCGTCGACCCCGCGCAGGAGATGGTCGCCTCGGTGAGGACTTCGCGGAGGACGAAGTCGGTGTCTGGCGCCAAGTCCTGATGGCTGATGGGCTAGCGCGGCGTCGCGTTGGTAGACTTCGAGGAGAACAAAGCCAGTGTCAAGGGAGTCCCCGCCGACCTCTCCGGAGCTTTCTCCAAGACGTCTAGCCCCGGTGTGGTCCTCGCGCCAGGACAAGCATGCTGCGGTAGAGCCTCCGCGAGTATGTACGCATGCATAAAGGCTTCATCTCCGAAGCTCCATGATCTTCGCCTCTGGCACCAACCAAGTCCGTCCAGATGGGCAGGAGAGGTACTGTACTTTGAAATCATTTCACGATGGCACATGCCCTATCAAGATTCGCTTTTGCAATTTTTTGCTTGACTGGCTTATCCCCTGCTTTCATTGCCATCGTTGGGTGTCTACTGGCCTGGCCTCGAACTCTTTTATTGCTGTTACGTCCTCTTTCATGCAGCGGTGTTTAATCAGCCTTTGGTTTAAATCGCACGACGGCCGTGCGCCTCGGCGTAGTCTACGGACTTTAAATAAGACGTAGCGTTGAGCCTAGCTCCGCACGCGAGAGTCCGCGGACTATAAATAAGACGTAGCGTTGAGCCTAGCTCCGCACGCACCAGTCTACGGACTTTAAATAAGACGTAGCGTTGAGCCTAGCTCCGCACGCAAGAGTCCGCGGACTATAAATTAGACGTAGCGTTGAGCCTAGCTCGCACGCACCAGTCTACGGACTTTAAATAAGACGCAACGGGGGGACGCCTCCGCACACACTCTACGGAGTATAAATAAGACGTAGCGTTGAGCCTAGCTCCGCACGCACCAGTCTACGGACTTTAAATAAGACGTAGAGTTGAGCCTAGCTCCGCACGCGAGAGTCCGCGGACTATAAATAAGACGTAGCGTTGAGCCTAGCTCCGCACGCACCAGTCTACGGACTTTAAATAAGACGTAGCGTTGAGCCTAGCTCCGCACGCGAGATTCCGCGGACTATAAATAAGACGTAGCGTTGAGCCTAGCTCCGCACGCACCAGTCTACGGACTTTAAATAAGATGTAGCGTTGAGCCTAGCTCCGCACGCGAGAGTCCGCGGACTATAAATAAGACGTAGCGTTGAGCCTAGCTCCGCACGCACCAGTCTACGGACTTTAAATAAGACGTAGCGTTGAGCCTAGCTCCGCACGCGAGAGTCCGCGGACTATAAATAAGACGTAGCGTTGAGCCTAGCTCCGCACGCACCAGTCTACGGACTTTAAATAAGACGCAACGGGGGGGCGCCTCCGCGCGCACTCTACGGAGTATAAATAAGACGTAGCGTTGAGCTCAGCTTCCGCACGCACCAGTCTACGGACTTTAAATAAGACGTAGCGTTGAGCTCAGCTTCCGCACGCGCGACTCTAGGGAGTATAAATAAGACGCGGATGTTGTCCCTGTGCAGTCTACGGACTCTAAACAAGACGCGAATCCCGCGCATGCCGCGGACACCGTCCTCGCGCATACTCCCCGGAGTATAAGCAAGACGGGGATGCTGATCCCACGCTCTCTACAGAGCATAAATAAGACGCAGGTGTTGTCCCTGCACAAGTCTACGGACTCTAAACAAGTCGTGCGCTGAGGTCCGCCTCCGCACGCACCAGTCTGCGGACTATAAATTAAGTCGTGCGCCGAGGTCTGCCTCCGCACGCGAGAGTCCGCGGACTATAAATTAAGTCGTGCGCCGAGGTCTGCCTCCGCACGCGAGAGTCCGCGGACTATAAATTAAGTCGTGTGCCGAGGTCTGCCTCCGCACGCGAGAGTCCAAGGACTATAAATTAAGTCGTGCGCCGAGGTCTGCCTCCGCACGCGAGAGTCCAAGGACTATAAATTAAGTCGTGCGCCGAGGTCTGCCTCCGCACGCGAGAGTCCGCGGACTATAAGTCAAGTCGTGCGCCGAGGTCCGCCTCCGCACGCGCCAGTCTACGGACTCTAAACAAGTCGTGCGCCGAGGTCCGCCTCCGCACGCACCAGTTATCCTCACGCACTCTACGGAGTATAAAAATTGCGCAATGGCCGGGACACTAGGGAGTGCCACGCCTTAGTGATGTGGCACCTGGATGTCGCACCTTCGAGTGCGTTACACCAGGGAGTGTATCACTCCTTTTTGAAGGTAGGGGCACGGCGGTCTCGCCTCCCTACCTCGGCGGGCGTAGTGCCTTCGGCCTACGCTCCAAGCGCCCGCTCTCCGCGGGCACTCCTTTTTGAAGGTAGGGGAACGGAGGTCTCGCCTCCCTACCTCGGCGTGCGTAGTGCCTTCGGCCTACGCTCCAAGCGCCCGCTCTCCACGGGCACGCCTTTTTGAAGGTAGGGGAACGGCGGTCTCGCCTCCCTACCTCGGCGCGCGTAGTGCCTTCGGCCTACGCTCCAAGCGCCCGCTCGCCGCGGGCACTCCTTTTTGAAGGTAGGGGAACGGCGGTCTCGCCTCCCTACCTCGTCGTGCGTAGTGCCTTCGGCCTATGCTCCAAGCCCCGCTCCCCGCGGGCACGCCTTTTTGAAGGTAGGGGAACGGCGGTCTCGCCTCCCTACCTCGGCGTGCGTAGTTCCTTCGGCCTACGCTCCAAGCGCCCGCTCGCCGCGGGCACTCCTTTTTGAAGGTAGGGGAACGGCGGTCTCGCCTCCCTACCTCGGCGTGCGTAGTGCCTTCGGCCTACGCTCCAAGCGCCCGCTCCCCGCAGGCACGCCTTTTTGAAGGTAGGGGAACGGCGGTCTCGCCTCCCTGCCTCGGCGTGCGTAGTGCCTTCGGCCTACACTCCAAGCGCCCGCTCTCCGCGGGCACCCCTTTTTGAAGGTAGGGGAACGGCGGTCTCGCCTCCCCACCTCGGCGTGCGTAGTGCTCTCCGCGGGCACTCTTTTCGAAGGTAGGAGAACAACAGTGCCGGCACGTCTTGGGCGCTCGACGGCACGTCTTCGGCGCTCGACTCCGCCGTCCGCCTTATAGGCATCGCCTCGGCGGGATGGCACGTCTTCGGCGCTCGACTCCGCCGTCCGCCTCGTAGGCATCGCCTCGGCGGGACGGCACGTCTTCGGCCCTCGACGACACGTCTTCGGCGCTCGACTCCGCCGTCCGCCTCGTAGGCATCGCCTCGGCGGGACGGCACGTCTTGGGCGCTCGACGGCACGTCTTCGACGCTCGACTCTGCCGTCCGCCTTGTAGGCATCCCCTCTATGGGACGGCACGTCTTCGGCGCTCGACTCCGTCGTCCGCCTTGTAGGCATCGCCTCGGCGGGACGGCACGTCTTCGGCGCTCGACGACACGCCTTCGGCCCCGACTCCGCCGTCCGCCTCGTAGGCATCGCCTCGGCGGGACGACACGTCTTCGGCGCTCGACGGCACGTCTTCGGCGCTCGACTACGTCGTCCGCCTTGTAGGCATCGCCTCGGCGGGACGGCACGTCTTCGGCGCTCGACGACACGCCTTCGGCCTCGACTCCGCCGTCCGCCTCGTAGGCATCGCCTCGGCGGGACGACACGTCTTCGGCGCTCGACTCCGTCGTCCGCCTCGTAGGCATCGCCTCGGCGGGACGGCACGTCTTCGGCGCTCGACGACACGCCTTCGGCCTCGATTCCGCCGTCCGCCTCGTAGGCATCGCCTCGGTGGGACGGCACGTCTTCAGCGCTCGACTCCGTCGTCCGCCTTGTAGCCATCGCCTCGGCGGGACGGCACGTCTTCGGCGTTCGACGACACGTCTTCGGCGCTCGACTCCGCCGTCCGCCTTGTAGGCATCGCCTCGGCGGGACGGCACGCCTTCGTCGCTCGACGACGTCTCCGGCGCTTCACCGGTTCTGTCATCAGTTGCATCGGCACCCTCGTGCTTACTGTCAGGGAACCGGGGGCTGGGGTGGTTGATCGCGTCAGCTCGCCCATCGGGACCTCAGCGCTTGCTGTCGAGGGAGTACTATTGTAGGGGTGGCCCAGCCCCCCGTGACTAGGCCGTGCAACTAGTCCAACATGTAATAGGCCCAATAGTGTAGAGGAATATAACAGTGTAAATATACCAGTGTACCCCATCCTTTGTAAATACTAAGGGGTAGAATGGGGATTTCCCATTCTACCCCACTCACATATATATAAGCCCCAGGAGGGGCAAAGGGGGGGGGACATCCTCTCATTCTCACCAACCATCCACAGATCTGGCTCCCTCTTCCTCTTCTACTCGTCCCCTCCTTCTCTGTTTGGCCTGTAGCCACAACAATGTGTGTTAAAGAGTGAAGGCCGAGCATCAGAGGCCAACAGGATTATTACAGCCATTACAAATGCCTCAGTGGAAGTGGGAAGAAGTTGGAATGGACTTCATCACTGGTCTACCACAAAACAAATCGGGGTATGACTCCATATGGGTTATAATAGATAGACTGACTAAAGTTGCCCACATCATCCCTGTCAAGACCACCTACAAAGGAGACAAGCTGACAGAGTTGTACATGTCCCGCATCGTGCATTTGCACGGTGTGCCAAAAAGGATAGTTTTAGATCGAGGTTCTCAATTTACCTCGCACTTCTAGACTAGTCTTCATGAAGCCCTCAGCACCCATCTGGATTTCAGTACTACCTATCACCCTCAGACAAACGGTCAAACAGAGAGGGTAAAACAAATACTAGAGGATATGCTTTGAGCCTGTGCTCTAGATTTCACCAAGGATTGGGAGAAATGCCTGTCTTACGCCGAATTTACCTACAACAATAGTTATCAAGCTAGCCTACAGATGTCCCCGTTTGAAGCATTATACGGAAGGAAATGCCGAACTACTCTGCACTAGTCAGAAGTAGGAGAGGGCTATATCTTCGGACTAGAAAATGTAAAGCAGGCTGATGAAAAAGACTGCCTGATTAGGGACCGATTGCAAGCAGCTCAATCAAGACAAAAGAGTTACGCGGACAAGAGGCGTATGCCATTAAGTTTTGAAATTGGAGATTATATCTACCTGAAGGTGTCACCCTTGCGAGGAGTTAGAAGGTTCAAAGCTAAAGGCAAGCTCACCCCACATTACGTTGGACCATTCCCAATTGTGGCTAAGAAAGGAGAAGTAGCTTACCAATTAGAGCTACCCGCAATTCTAGCTGATGTACACAATGTTTTCCATGTGTCTCAACTCAAGAAGTGCCAGAAGATCAAACCCCGTTGGAGGCAATCGAACTTGAGAGTGACCTGACGTACAGGGAGTGCCCTATCAAGATTCTATACATTGTAGAAAAGAAGACAAGGAACCAGACCATCCACTTATGTAGAGTACAATGGAATAATAACACCAAGAAGGAGCCACCTGGAAACGCGAATATCAACTGAGAAAAGATTATCCCTACTTGTTCTCAGATTAGGTTGAATCTCGGGGTCGAGATTTTTTTTAAGGGGGTAGACTTGTAACATCCTTAAAATTTGAGTCTTGAAAAATGTGTAACTTTTTCAAATATTTTGTAAGGCATCTTCTTGACATTTGAATTTTAATGGATTTCCTTTGGATTTTGGTTGAGGTTCGAACAATTAAGGAAAAATTAGGAAAATAGAACCATGAAAGAAATATGAAAATAATAGAAATTTATAATTTGAAAGCAAATCTGAAAAGATGATCCATCAATTAGGGTAGAAAAATAAGAAAGAGGAAGGTTGAAAAGTTAAATAAAAAATAAAAATTTAATTGAACCGAAGATTTAAAATTTTGCCATATTAAAGAGGAACGGTATAATTTGAATCAAAACTTGAATTGTTGCATTAGGCTTAAATAAATAAATAAATAGATAAATAAATAAAATTATATATATACATGCAAATAGATATATGAAAATAAATAAATAATATAATATAAAAAAGAGAGTCTTTCTGCCTGGCCCGAATCAGCCCAGGCCAGCCTATCTCCCCCCCCCCCCCCCCCCGCTAGCTTCGGCCAAGGCCGAAGCCTTTCCTGGCCGGGCCACCACAACCTACCTCGTCGCCACGCCTCCCTCGGACCACCGATTGCCGGTGTCTCCACGCTGTACCGGTTGCTGTCAGCGGTAGCTCCGCCCCACGTCAACACAGGCCTGGCGTCACCTCCCTACTACCTCTTCTGACCGTCACCTTGGCAGCCGCTCAACCCGTCGCCCCGTCGCATCACTCTGCCGCCATGACTCAGACCACTGTGTCACACTACTCCAGTCAGCCACAGTGTGAGCTTTGCTCTGACCACCCCGTCGCGTCGCCCCTTCTTGCGTCACCCCGTTGCATTGCTCTGCCGCCTTGACCAGTCCCACTGCCCTATCTTGTCGCTGTCCTCTCTGATGCGCGCCTACTCCCGTCGCGCTCCCGACCTCTTCGCTGTTCCGGCATCATCGCGCGTTCGCAAACGCGCCCAGCCCCGACCTGTCCCGTCGCCAAGTCCTGTGGCCATGCCGAAGCCGATGTCGCCTGCACGGCAGTCACAACGAGCTCCATGACGCCAGCCCGCCTCGTAGCCCATAAAAGCTAGGGAAGGTCGCCATCGTCTTCCTCATCCCTTACTCCTACTCCCACCCCAAAGAATCAGTCACTCATGCTCCACAACCTGTCACTGTAGCCCCGGTGCCCCGGTGCTCCCCTAGCGTCTAATTGAACTCTAGTGCCGTGTGCCACTGTAGCCACACATTCCCTCTTCTGCCACCACCCACAGTTGCCACCGACCACCACCGCCATGAAATTGGCCGGCGGGACCGAGCCTAGGCGTGCGCACGGGCATGAGCATACCATTTTTGGAATGCTCATGGCCGGCTGCCGTTTCCTCCATGGCGGCGAGCTCACCGTTCGTCGGTCGGAGGAAGAAGCTCTGTAGCGTGATGAATTACAGTTAAGACATATCATTAATACTAATGATGACTAATTAATGCTAATGAGGATTAATTAAGCCAAACACTCACTGAAATTGGGCCCTACCCTTTTAATTAAATAGTAACAGTCCCACCTGTCATAGGTATTTATTTTCCGGATTTATTTAAATTGAGAACTTCAAAAAGGCATAACTTACTCATCTTAACTCCAAATTGAGTGAAACAAATTTCTAAATTCATCTAAATTCAACATCTACCCAATGGAACCGAAATCATAAGTTTTAGTGAGAATTTATTTGGTTTGCTAATTTTTATTCAAAATTTTCGTGTAACTTAAAATAGCGTACGAGGCCCAAGAGGAAGAGGCTGAGGCTAAAGCAACTCTCGACAACCAAGACTAAGTCAACTGTGGACAAGGCGTGTCAATACTTTAATCATGTTGAACCTACCTTTTTCTGCAAGTTATTTCCGTTTTAAATTATCAAATGGCATGCTGTTACTTTATGTGCAAATATATGTTTGATTTCAAGATTCTAGTTATATACCTATTAATAAACTTGTTAGTATTACCCTCTTTTGGAACATTTGAGTATTTGAGCTATGTCACCCTAGCAAAATTATAATAGTAAAACTTTCAAAAATAAGTCCATAATTACACGCCATGCTTAGTACTGCTTACATAATCGGGGGCACCAAAATGCCTCAGGCATCACTTTTAATCATGAGAAACTGATTTGGGAAGTCATGGTGGAAATGACTGGAATATTTTGACATGATTATTTTATGCTCCCAAAAACCCCAACTTGCTTCAATATCTAGGCGGATGGTACGGGGGCTAGCGTGTGGTGCAATGGAAGAACGGTGTGTGGAGTGTGGCAAAACCGCCCAGATAACTCGAATGACTGAATCTTACCATGACCTCCTATGTAAAACATGTACAACCACAAGTATGCAAATTGCAACTTGACTATGTAAATCTATCAAACCCTGAGCTCATCTCGCCGGTAGTGGAAAGGAGTGGGATATTGCAAGGGCAAGGGGGAGGCCTAAAGGGATATATACTAAGAGAAGGGTGAAGTTTCCCAGTCATAATAGTGTTGTGGAGAGTGGAGTCCGAATATGCTAGTATCCATGGTGAACATCCCGTGCAACGTACGGGACCCATCACAAGTGGGAGCAGCCCATCGGGTAGGATGACAAAAGGGCCCAGATATTTTGAAAAGTCACCGTGATGGTCTACTCAACCACATAACTAAGGAATCGTGTGGAGCAACGAGTAGATTGTCTCTTGTGGGTAAAGTGTACAAACTCTTCAGAGTCAAAAATATTCAAATAGTTGCGCCCACGGTCAAGAACGGACATGGGAACATAACTAGATATAGTTCTATTTCAAAAATTTTGTGGGTGGAATTGGAAAAGTGGTGGGCATTGAAAAGTCCTGATTTGTGTTGCCCTGGGTATTGACTCAGTGTTAAGGTAAGCAGTTATAACGCTGAAATGTTAGCATATGGTGCAAAAGCCATGTAACGGTGGATGAAATCTGGATCACTATTATTATTGCACTCTTTCATACATTGATTAAACTCTATTTTAATAAAACTATTAGGTCTTAGGAAATTTCTATGTAACATATTTTAAAAGTAATTTATGGCAAATAAAATAACCCGAGCCTTTCCTTGATAAGTCATGCATGTTATTTATTGCATCCTGTGTATTGCCTCGCGGAGCACGGTGGATTTGTGCTCACCCTCGCATTATGAAAATCAGAAACAGGGACCCAGGACCACTATGCCTACGAGGACACCCCTGCCACAGATGGAGCAGCCAACGAAGAAATCTAGGGCGACTTTCTCAATTTCGAGTGCTAGACAAGTAGACTTAATGGAGATTGTGTGCACATATATTATCTAGGTCTAGATAATATATGTGGCATACATTTACCCCCAGTCGCTTGCCAGTAGATAATGGTCTTACTTTTGCTTATGCTTTCTACTACTATCTTTTGTGTTGTAAGCATTTGGCATTGTCGACCCTTATGCAAACTGTCACAAGACGTGGTGTATTTAAAATCTGACTATAATATTATGGTTTGGTATGTTTCATGCGATGTATGACTTCATGCAGCAATGTACCTATGAGCACTATCTATTGATCCAGAGAGTAGTGCAGAAAATTACAGAGGATTCTGAATAGAAAAATCCAGGTCCGACAGTTAGGTTAGGTACACATATATTGGTTTGAGTGAAACATCTATTTCACTTCAATCAAATCTGAAGATACAAGTGGCTATGTACAAGAATAAGAGACGGAGCAAACCATGACAAACAAATATTATCTTTAATTTCTCTGATAGTAAAATTATAATTTGACGATAAACCTGAACGCTCGTCCAAGTAGGCACCACAATGATAGTTTTAAGCACATATACCATAGGTACATACATCTACATCTGGCAAATCTCCAGGTAAGATTGGTTATGTTATATAAACACATATAGATCACATCAACTAAATGTTGAGATAAGACTGGTTAGGTTCGGTACACATATATTTGTTAGCTTAGCCCTCTCCCCTTTTTAATTTTTCCTCAACTTTGGCTTCAATCTAAAGTGGCACGTGCACGTTGGTGCATGTTGGTGCGTTCCGTCAGATGGTGCATGAGTACTTCAAGCCTTGATTGTGTGATCGAGCTGTGTTGAAAAAACAAACCACCATGATGCAAGCTGGTGCACATCGTAGTCCAGATCCATCATACTCCGTGCTCCACCTACGAATTAGTGTGGACCACCACCGATTTATAATGCACACATGCATTTAATTTAAACGCGCATGTACGACAATTTCTGCGAACCACATGTATATACATGTCTAGCTCATAACAATAAAATGTTTGTATTTTTCTTGAATTAATTAAAGCTTAATTTGAATTTTTACAAATTAAAAGGATTTAATTTGACTAAAGTAAACTTCAATTAAATAAAAACCTATTTTAATTTGACTAAAGTAAACTGCAAGGAATTTTTCTATATTTTGTTAGATTTTTTGGATTTTCTACTATTTTCTAGAGCTTGACTTGACTTAATCACTATTCTAAAATTCAGGATTTAGTAAAAATATGGATCCCATCCTTTTTTTCTTTCCAGTCTTGCCCATTTCTCTCCACAGCCTGATTCACGCCCGGCCCAACTCCCTCCAGCCTACTCGCCTGCGCAGCCATCCGATTCCCTAGTCACTGCAAGTCACCCATCCGAGTTGTTACCTGCACAGTCACTCGATCCGTTTGTCGTGCCACGAGTCATCCATCCATGCCTTCTCTCACGCTGTCGCTAACGGTTCGGTGTTTTAAACCGTCTGTGATATATCACAGACGGTTTGGAACACCGAACCATCTGCGGTAGCTATTTCAACAGCGATGTTGATTGCTCTTTTTCAGCTAGCCTCAATATATGCTAGGTATGCCATCTGAAAATAAGAAAGATCACGTATATATAGCACAAGACAATCATTACATAAATCTCACAGATGAATAAAACAACACAAATAGATCACATATATAGCATGATAATTGTTACACAGATCTCACAAATGAATTAGATTGAATGAATTGTTTGATTAAGCGTAATTGAGTGATTACAATTGAATCCAATGTTTCAACATCTAATCACAATTGTCGGGGAGGAACTCTCCAATCTTGTTTATGACCTCTGCTAGCAAGAATTGGGAATGGTTTTCTCGAATTTCAACGAGTTTGTACGTAATTTTATTTTTTGCAATACCACCAGCAGCTACAGGGCAACATATGTGGATTCTACGTTTGCTGCCATATGGAGGATATCATGGCCACTAAAACGAATGATCTAGAGGTTTGTCAACTTACCAATAATTATTTCATAATTATCAATATATATATATGCTAATGACTTTAACACTCCTAGCAATAGCGCATGGAATTCGACGTAAGTACATTCGATCTTTACAAACTCGCCGAAATTTAAGGAATGCTTTCCCAATTATTGATAGCGGAGGTCATAAACAAGACTAGAGAGTTCTACCCTGGCGATGAAGATTAGATGTTGAAATATTTGATACAATTGTAACCACTCAATTATATTTAATCAAACAATTCATTAAAATGTACTTTATTTAGTTGTTTAATTAATTTGTGAGGTCTGTGTAATGATTACCTGTGCTATATATGTAATATGTTTATTTGTTTTTAAAGGGCATGGCTAGTATTTCTTGAGGTTAGCCGAAAAATAGGAAATAATATAGATATTTAAATAGCTATCACAGACGGTTTGTAGCAATAAATCATCTGTGCTATATGAATATCATAGATGATGTTTGGTATTAGCTGTCCGTGATATGTAAGATATCACAGATGGCTTTGCTTGAGAACCGTTTGTGATATATGATATATCACAGACAGTTTTTGGCATTAACCGTCAGTGATAATTAGCATATCACAGACGGCTACATTTAAGAACTCTCTGTGATACATGATATATCACAGATGGTTTTTTTGGAAAACCATCTGTGTTGTAATTATCATAGATAGTTTGAGAACCATCTGTGATAACCACCTATTATTATAGACACATAAATTCAGATGGTTTGACAACCGTCTATGATGATAGCTGTGAACCATCCGTGATGGTCTTTTTCGTCGTAGTGTAATCTTATTGGTTGTCTGTGGGGTGGTAGGTATGTCGTTGGACTTTTTTTTATTATGTGATGACGTCAATGCACTTACGTTGGTCGGTCATTCGTATGTAGTACGCTAAGTACCAACCTTTTTCATGTATTTATTAGCTTATGATGCATGTTGGGCGTTCCGTCAGATCGATGACTACTTGAAGCCTTGATTGCCACTGTGTGGTTAATAAGTGTGATCGAGCTGTGTTGGAAAAACAAACAACCATGATGCATGCTGGTGCACATCATAGTCCAGATCACCATTCTCCGTGCTCCACCTGCGAATTTATAATGCACACATGCATTTAAACGCGCATGTACTACAATTTCTGTGAACCACATGTATACATGTCTAGCTCATAACAATAAAATGTTTGGATATGACCGGCTATATATAGGATGGACATAGTAGCCACACTAACATCCTGTTTTTAGTGCCTTTAAGCTTTTAAAATAAAATTAACTATTTATATCTTTTTAAATTAATTAAAGTTTAATTTGAATTTTTATATATTAAAAGGATTTAATTTGACTAAAGTAAACTTCAATTAAATAAAACCCTTTTTATTTTGGTTCGTTGTGATGCAAGGAATTTTTCTATATTTTGTTACATTTTTTGGATTTTCTACTATTTTCTAGAGCTTGACTTGATCAGTACTATGAAATTCAAGATTTAGTAAAAATCTTGTGCCCATCCTTTTTCCCTTTCTTGTCTAGCCCATTTCTCTCCACAGCCTGGTTCATGCCCGGCCCAACTCCCTCCGGCCCGATCGCCAAAGCAGCTGTCCGATTCCCTAGTCACCTCACGTCACCCAACCGAGTTGTTGCCTACACAGTCACTGAATCCGCTTGCAATGCCACGAGTCATCCATCCATGCCTTCTCTCGTGCTGTCACTGATAGGTTGGGCCAACCTGTCAGGTTTATTTTATCCACTGTGCCTGAGCTAGACTCCACCTCTGCGAGCTGACCGCGTCGTAGCCATCTCAGACACCTCAGCATACGTGCCTTAAATAGCAATGGGCCTACACTCGTTTCACACCCCGAAACCGCTCGTTGCCTCGCCTCACATCTTCGTTGGTCACTCGCCGAAGCCTATTCGTCGTTGTCTTCTTCATTTATATCACTGCCAAATTGACCGCGCCGCCATTGGTTCTTTGCCTTCGTCTTTATTGTTTCTCCTCCCGTCGGTGAGTTCATCCGCCTTCGCTGTCAAGCCCCAAACTCCCTCCGTCATCTACCCTCGCCACTGGCAAGCCCTTTCATCACGTGTGCCACTGACATCTCAAAGTGTCACCACGGTCCACCCGTGCATCATTAACAACGTCACCTGCACCATATTGCCCTTTAGATTTTTTCCATAGACCTCGTCCACATGAACTAAGTCACTGACATGGGTGTCCCACCTATCAGCAGCCATTGTTCATAGGCCCAAGCCATGCCGTGTTTCTCGTGCCACGTTAGCTCAACATGTAAGCATCGGTGTCAGCCCTAGGCCCACATGTCGTGCCACGTGTCTTCCACACATCTCAACCATGCCACAGTGCGTGCCATGTCACCTTCCACTTGTGATGCCATGTCATGCACCACATCACTGCCACCTCAGCAAAACTATGCCACGTGTCATGCCACATCAGCCCTTAGTGCCACGTCAACAAAGCCTTGTCAGCATATACTATTCCATGCACTGAGTCCATGGCAAACCATCAATGTTCCATAGACCTGGTCCATAAACCAAGAAGCCCACTTCTCTGAGCCAATTCACTTTAGAATAATAATTCAGTAAAAATTAGAGTCCTTGCTAATGTCATAAATCCGAATTTTTTTATGAAAATAATTCCAGAATAGACAAATAGTATTCTTTTTCCTTTTTCTTAGAATTAAATCTTCCGATAGCCCATTCTCCTCCGTCCAAACTTTGGTTGACCTGATTCTTATTCCTAAATTCATCTAAAATTGAGCTCTACCTTTTGGTCTTATTGCGTAGTTTTTGGATTTTATTTAGATTTTATTTGAGATTATTTATGTTTCATTCATCTTCTCTCTCATTAGATAACATCTTCGAATGAGCAGAAGCAGGAATAGAAGATCAAGAGTTGGTAATTAAGTAAGGCCAAGGCAAGTTTTAACCTTTGGTCATGTTGAACCAATTATTTTAAATCTATTATTTATTATTTTTCTTTAAATTATTATGCATTGCTGATTTATAACAAACCTTTCTACCTAATAGTTATTAACCAATTTAATTATCCCCAATTGACAATTTGAATGCCATTTTTCCATTATCACCATAGGTTGGGAAATTATCTAGTTATGCAATACTAGTATCCATATGGGTTGTACACTTAGTATGCTTCACCATACTTATAGTATGATGGGTTCATTATCATATGTTGATTAATTAATTAATTTTAACTTAGTGACATATTGAATCATGGTGGTCAGCTACAATCTGCAAATCCAGACTCTCCTGTGTATTCTACACTAGTCTAGGATCACACTAGTGCATGCAGTATAAACAAAGGTGAAATACCGACCATATCACAATTTACTACAAAAAGACTCAAATATTATTTATTATCAGAGTTGCAACCTTATGACCAATCTTACAAATAATAGCATGAAAGGCTTAGAAATTAGCGTAGTAGCCACTCAATATGCCCATAGGCAATTAATTGGGGAGCAAAGTCCTAATCCATGAAGTCGTAGAAGTATTGTCCTTTAGGTACCTCTGGCTGATATGGTTCTCCTGAGTTAATTAAGAAGATGGGCAGAGGTTGTCTTGGTACGTGACAAAGGGGCATGTTTGGGACCTCTGCATAAGAATAGAATATAAGAAGTCACCAGCTTCATCCATGTGAACAGACCGTACCAAAACGTATCAATCAACATCCTGTTTTTTCGTGTATAGACTGGTAATTCTATCAAAGTATTATATTCTCCACATGGGTAAGTATTAATTAGGGGAGGAACCCACAAGAGCCGAACCAGAACCAGAGTGGGGGATCCACAGCCGCAAGAACCCAGAACTAGTAAGTAGGCCAGAAATGGGGGATGCAAATCGCAAGAACCCAGGACTTGTCAGAGACCAGAAGCGGGGTACACGTAGGCGATATATCATACAGTTGGGTGTTGGGCGAGGGTTGAAAACCACTCCTGTCAACAGTTATGTCGCTTTCAATTGGTTTGAGTGAGGGTGGTACACCGCTCCAGGCAGCTGCTTGTGAGTAACTAGGTGGAGATATACTATACTGAAATAGATGTGAAAGTACTGTACTCTGATTTGGGTACGACATCTAAGGAAATGCAGAGATCTAGGAGCCTGTAGGATCAAAGTGGTGATGGGTAAAGTGATACAAGCTTGCGCAATGCTATACAAATCACGAATTCGTGCCTGCCTCCGAGAAAGGAGAATTACAGAAACATATGGGGGTTTTTTTGCTATTCATACGAACGTTTAGTAGTGTTCTAAATAAATAATCTAGAATTCTTTCAAAACCTAACAAATAAACCTTATTTTCTGTAAGTCATGGGAAAGAAAATGAGGAAGAAAAAGAATAAGAATGAGCAAGAGATTGAGGATAGGAATTGATATTCCTAAAAGTGTAGAAGATAAGCATTCCGTGTATTTTGCTAATAACGCTTGCTGAGTACCTCTGTACTCACCCTTGCTATTATCTTTCCTTATTTAGGAGTGTGTCAGTTCAGAGAATAGGTAGGATCAGGCGAAATCTACCTAGATGAAATCCCGTGAAATTGGAATACAAGGAGTACCAGGCGGACACCTTGGGTGAAGGTTGGGTGAAGTAGGCAACAGATATGAAATGTCTCTGGTGAAATCGAGTATGATTAGGTGTAGATCCATTGTCTTCGTTTATGAATAGAAAGTAGTTAGAATATTTTCTTTTCTAAGGATTATGATATTCGAGCCCTTTGAGGCTTTGTAATAAACTTTAGCTCTGTGTAGCGATATTTTTGTAATATCATGTTTTGTCTCTAATTATTGTTTTGCTGCAACACTCTGATAGACTTATTATTCGTTAGGGTGATGTTCTATCGGCTAAAACGAATAATAATCCATTGACTAGTGTTTTTACCACATGGTACGAGGCATGCTGTTGGACTCTTATTTATTATGCTATGACTTCAATACACTTATGCATTTTGTGGATCTATCTGGCCGGTCGGTCATTCGTATGTAATACGCTAAGTACCAACCTTTTTCACATATTTATTAGCTTGTGATGCATGCATTATATTGTTGTATGGATGTGTTACCAATGTCGTGGATGTGTGTAGTAGCCACTGAAATATGGTACCAGTACAATATACACATGAGGTACAAAGGAAATCTAGAGCCTAATACATTTATTGCAGAGACTTATATCATTCCATTCCTCATATCGTTAGTAAGCTACTGTGCTAACCGTTTGTGAATTAAACTTGCTAATAAAATGTTATGGCTACAACAAGAAAAAATTCTAATACTAAAAAGAAACCTATATTTGTCGGCTATGACAATAGTGGGCTTAGCCACTACGAAGTGGGTGCACGTGGCATGGTATGGGCACATTCGTCTGACCACTGGTTGAGGAAGTTATTCTAAACTCGTCTGCATAATAGGATATATCCCCTATGTAGAACATTGGAATATTTATTCTACCCTTATCTCGTATACACATCCAGTAAAATCTGCAGCAAACTCTAGTGAAACATCCTGTAAATGAACAACATAGTAAATATACTATACAACTTGCAGAAATTTGAATGCATCTGGGCATAAAATGACAATTTTAAGCTTATATACCATAGGTACATACATCTACATCACATATGGATCGCATCAATTAAATGTTGAGATATGACCGGTTTTATTAGGTACACATATATTGGTTAGAGTGAGACATCTAAATCACATCAATCAAATCTGGAGATATGACTGGCTATGTACGGGAATAAGAGACGAAGCAAACCATAACGTTTGTTTGTCTAGGCAAATATTATCTTTAATTCCTCTGATAGTAAAATTATAATTTGACGATAAACCTGAATGCTCGTCCGATGAGGCTCCGCCCATGGGAGAAGCCCTAGAGCCTTGCGCTCGTTAGAGTCATGTTGTGACATATGCACCTGCACCACAAGTGTTTACTCCACCAACCATTTTGAATATTGAAGAGGGTAATTTTGTAGCGCACAGGTATACCCAAAACTGCTTTTTTTTTTGTGGACGACGGTAGTAGGATACACAGCACTCCTCTGCTTGCTCTAATATGTAAATTTAGGCTTTGCAATTTTGTACAGATAGTATACACCTATCTAAATAAATATCATTTTTATAATACTTCTACAGCCTTAGACAAACTTGACATTGGCTGTATGTCCTCCCATATCTCTCTCGCCATGTACTCCCGGCCACTAACCATTCTTCATGTTACCTTCCCATTCAGGCTCATGCATGTAAGGTAGAGCTTAGCCCTCTCCCCTTTATAATTTTTCCTCAACTTTGGCTTCAATCTAAAGTGGCATACCATTATATCTGTCTAGATATATGTCACTACAGATATACTTGGTACGAGTAGAAATGTTCAATCCCATTATATCTGTCTACGCACGTGCATGTTGGTGCGTTCCGTCAGATCGATGACTACTTCAAGCCTTGATTGTGTGGTTAATAAATGTGATCGAGCTGTGTTGAAAAAACAAACCACCATGATGCAAGCGAATTAGTGTGGACCACCACCGATTTATAATGCACATATGCATTTAAACGCGCATGTACGACAATTTCTGTGAACCACATGTATACATGTCTAGCTCATACACTGTTTCATGCACCGAGTCCCTGGTAGACATCAATGTTCCGTAGACTTGGTCCATACACCAAGGAGCCCACTTCTCTGAACCAATTCTCTTTAGGGTAATAATTCAGTCAAAATTAAAGCCCTTGCTGATGTCATAAATCTGATTTTTTTTGCGAAAATAATTCCAGAAAAGACAAATAGGATTCTTTTTCCTTTTTCTTAGAATTATATCTTCCGATAGCCCATTCTCCTCTGTCCAAACGCTAATTGACCCGATCTTATTCCTAAATTCATATAAAATTGAGCTCTATCTTTTGGTCTTATTACGTAGTTTTTGGATTTTATTTAGATTTTATTTGAAATTATTTGTATTTTATCCGTCTCCTCTCTCATTAGATAACGTCTTCGAATGAGCAAAAGTAGGAACAAAAGATCAAGAGTTGGTAACTTAGTAAGGCCAAGACAAGTCTTGACCTTTGTTGATGGTGAACCAGTTGTTTTAAATCTATTATTTATTATTTTGCTTTAGGTTATTATGCATTGCTAATTTATTACAAACTTTTGTACCTAGTAGTTATTAAACAATTTAATTACTGCCCCAAATGACAATTTGAATGCCATTTTTCCATTGTCACCATAGGTTGGGTAATTATTTTATGATGCAATACTAGTATCCATATAGGTTGTACATTTAGAATGCTTAGCCATGCTTATACTACTTTGGGTTCATTATCACATGTTGATTAATTAATAAATTTTGACTAAATGAGATTTTGAATCGTAGTGGTCAGCCATAGTTATAAAATTTAAGTACCATGACATGGGTAGTGTCCTTGGTGTTGGCTACATAAAATGATTTTCACTTGGGAGAGTAATCTTGCAATAAAGGGGGAGTATGATCAGCACTTTGGGATGTGGATGTCTCGCATGGCTAATTCTCTTTCAATTCCCATTGAAAACTACTACTTATTTGGTATTGCAAATGAAAGCATGCCTTATGCTGATAATTACTTGCGTGGTAGAGCCTCTCTACCTTGAGCCATGCATGTTTACATAACATTGTGACACACTACAAGTCTTGCTAAGTACCAAAGTACTTGTTCTTGCTTAATGTTGCTTAGGGAATGAGGAGCGCACCATTGCCGACGATGCTTACTTCATGGCCAGTTTTGGAGCAAATGGACATGTGTCTTTTTAAGGCTGAACACTACTAGAAAATAAGCTATACTGAACGCCTCATCATAGATAGTTCATGGGGAACTATCTATGCTGTTATTATCACACACGGTTTTACAGGAGTGACCGTTTGCCATCTGTGATAAGCCACTATCACAGATGGTTCGTATTAATAATCGTCTATGATAGTTCATAGACGGTTATTAACCCGAACCCTCAGTGATAGTTAAAGGCAACACAGACGGTACATATTAAAATCTGTCTGTAATATTTCATAGACAGTTATTAACACAAACCGTGTGTGATAGTTGCACACATCACAGATGTTTGTTAATATGAACTGTCTGTGATAATTCACAGATGATTATTAACACGAACCATCTATGATAATTACTTATAACAGATGGTTTGCTATCGTCAGTGAGGCACGAGGCAAGGCATGTGAGGAAATTTATCAGAAACTAAGTACAAAGGAGGGAGAGAAGGATGTCTTCAAGATGGCTAAAATTCGAGAAAGAAAGACGAGAGATTTCAACCAAATTAAATGCATCAAAGACGACACTAATAGACTTTTGGTGAAAGACGAGGAGATCAAGGACATGTGGAGAGATTATTTCGACAAGTTGTTTAATCACGATAATGATTATAGTATGATTGAACTATATAATATTTTTGACGACACCGATAAGTAGTTTGTTCGAAGAATCTAGGAGTCGAAAGTAAGAGAGGCCTTAAAAAGGATGAAACTGGGTAAGGCGTTGGGGCTTGATAACATCCCTATTGAGGTGCGGAAATGCCTAGGAGAAGTGACGATTGTTTGGCTAACTAAGTTGTTCAATAGCATTTTTAGGTTGAACAAAATGCGAAACGAGTGGCGGAGGAGCACATTAGTACCAATTTTCAAAAATAAAGGAGTCATTCAAACTTGGTCTAATTATAGAGAAATTAAGCTCATGAGCCACATAATGAAGCTCTGAGAACGAGTAATTGAGCATTGTTTAAGAAAAGTGACTAGCGTGACGACAAATTAATTTGGTTTTATGCCTGGGAGGTCGACCACGGAGGCGATTTTGTTGCTATGACAGTTGATGGAGAGGTATAGGGAGCAAAAGAAGGACCTTCACATGATATTTATTGACTTGGAGAAAGCCTATGATAAAGCACCAAGAAATGTTATGTGGTGGGCGCTTCAAAAGAAAAGAGTCCTAACAAAATATATTACCCTAATTAAGGACATGTACAAAAATATTGTGACTAATGTTAGAACATGTGGTAGTGTTACTAATGACTTTCCCATAAAAATAGGACTACACCAAGGGTCAGCGTTGAGTCTATACATTTTTTCCTTAGTGATGGACAAGGTCACACGGGATATACAAGGAGATATCCGTTGGTGTATGCTTTTTGCTGATGATGTGGTGCTGGTTGATGAGAGTAGGATAGGTGTTGATAGGAAGCTCGAGTTATGGAGGAAGACCTTAGAATTGAAGGGTTTTAGGCTTAGTAGGACTAAAACTGAGTATATGAAGTGTGATTTTTGTGGTGCTAGAGTAGATGATGGAGATGTTAGATTGGATGGACAAGTAGTGCCTAAGAAGGACATGTTTTGTTATTTGGGATCGATGCTACAGTGGGACGGTGAGATTGATGAAGACGTGAGCCACAGGATTTGATGCGGGGGATTGCCCGATCTTCACGGCGTAGGATCGATGAAGATAATTGGATCCGTGCAACCTGACGAATCGATGGCGCCAACCACTGTTAGAACAGCAACCTGCGACAAAAGAATTCGCCCAACCACACGCTCGTGATCCCGTCTACCCGACCACCAAGTAGACGCGTCGTCGCTACGGCAAATCACAAGGAATCACAAGAACGACGGGGAAGAACGCCCGATTCCCCTCTAGGTTGCAATCATATGCCAAACCGTAGGAGGAACAAGCGCATAGAAAAATAATAGATCTGTTTTTCTGTTTATCGTGGTCTGTTCCCAGACTCATGCACACAAAAATATTTAACGTCGGCTCCAGGCTACAATGTGTTCGGCCAAGGAATCCGATACCGACTCTAACAACCAAACTAAGCAAAAACGACCGAGCCGTATTGTCCGTGACCAACTCAGCCAATAAAAAAAAACATCCGAATATTACTTTGCGTCTGCATGCCAGCATGCGTGAGAAAATACCAAGCAACATGCACATGGTCACCTTCTAGTCTATTCTATTGCTGCGTGGCATCCTTTTGGAAAATTGCATGTATTGGCTTGATATTTGATTCTTTGCTTCTTTTATTTTCCCGTAGCCCCATGCATGCATGAACAGTGATTGACTAGAAGTGTTTTCTTGGATGGTTGCATGCATGATTCCGTTGAATCTCCATCTTCTTTTTTTTCTCTTGATATTTTTTTCCAATTAAAACTTTTGATGACGCCTGCTACCTTTCTCTACACCGCATGCATAAAGGCTTCATCTCCGAAGCTCCATGATCTTCGCCTCTGGCACCAACCAAGTCCGTCCAGATGGGCAGGAGAGGTACTGTACTTTGAAATCATTTCACGATGGCACATGCCCTATCAAGATTCGCTTTTGCAATTTTTTGCTTGACTGGCTTATCCCCTGCTTTCATTGCCATCGTTGGGTGTCTACTGGCCTGGCCTCGAACTCTTTTATTGCTGTTACGTCCTCTTTCATGCAGCGGTGTTTAATCAGCCTTTGGTTTAAATCGCACGACGGCCGTGCGCCTCGGCGTAGTCTACGGACTTTAAATAAGACGTAGCGTTGAGCCTAGCTCCGCACGCGAGAGTCCGCGGACTATAAATAAGACGTAGCGTTGAGCCTAGCTCCGCACGCACCAGTCTACGGACTTTAAATAAGACGTAGCGTTGAGCCTAGCTCCGCACGCAAGAGTCCGCGGACTATAAATTAGACGTAGCGTTGAGCCTAGCTCGCACGCACCAGTCTACGGACTTTAAATAAGACGCAACGGGGGGACGCCTCCGCACACACTCTACGGAGTATAAATAAGACGTAGCGTTGAGCCTAGCTCCGCACGCACCAGTCTACGGACTTTAAATAAGACGTAGAGTTGAGCCTAGCTCCGCACGCGAGAGTCCGCGGACTATAAATAAGACGTAGCGTTGAGCCTAGCTCCGCACGCACCAGTCTACGGACTTTAAATAAGACGTAGCGTTGAGCCTAGCTCCGCACGCGAGATTCCGCGGACTATAAATAAGACGTAGCGTTGAGCCTAGCTCCGCACGCACCAGTCTACGGACTTTAAATAAGATGTAGCGTTGAGCCTAGCTCCGCACGCGAGAGTCCGCGGACTATAAATAAGACGTAGCGTTGAGCCTAGCTCCGCACGCACCAGTCTACGGACTTTAAATAAGACGTAGCGTTGAGCCTAGCTCCGCACGCGAGAGTCCGCGGACTATAAATAAGACGTAGCGTTGAGCCTAGCTCCGCACGCACCAGTCTACGGACTTTAAATAAGACGCAACGGGGGGGCGCCTCCGCGCGCACTCTACGGAGTATAAATAAGACGTAGCGTTGAGCTCAGCTTCCGCACGCACCAGTCTACGGACTTTAAATAAGACGTAGCGTTGAGCTCAGCTTCCGCACGCGCGACTCTAGGGAGTATAAATAAGACGCGGATGTTGTCCCTGTGCAGTCTACGGACTCTAAACAAGACGCGAATCCCGCGCATGCCGCGGACACCGTCCTCGCGCATACTCCCCGGAGTATAAGCAAGACGGGGATGCTGATCCCACGCTCTCTACAGAGCATAAATAAGACGCAGGTGTTGTCCCTGCACAAGTCTACGGACTCTAAACAAGTCGTGCGCTGAGGTCCGCCTCCGCACGCACCAGTCTGCGGACTATAAATTAAGTCGTGCGCCGAGGTCTGCCTCCGCACGCGAGAGTCCGCGGACTATAAATTAAGTCGTGCGCCGAGGTCTGCCTCCGCACGCGAGAGTCCGCGGACTATAAATTAAGTCGTGTGCCGAGGTCTGCCTCCGCACGCGAGAGTCCAAGGACTATAAATTAAGTCGTGCGCCGAGGTCTGCCTCCGCACGCGAGAGTCCAAGGACTATAAATTAAGTCGTGCGCCGAGGTCTGCCTCCGCACGCGAGAGTCCGCGGACTATAAGTCAAGTCGTGCGCCGAGGTCCGCCTCCGCACGCGCCAGTCTACGGACTCTAAACAAGTCGTGCGCCGAGGTCCGCCTCCGCACGCACCAGTTATCCTCACGCACTCTACGGAGTATAAAAATTGCGCAATGGCCGGGACACTAGGGAGTGCCACGCCTTAGTGATGCGGCACCTGGATGTCGCACCTTCGAGTGCGTTACACCAGGGAGTGTATCACTCCTTTTTGAAGGTAGGGGCACGGCGGTCTCGCCTCCCTACCTCGGCGGGCGTAGTGCCTTCGGCCTACGCTCCAAGCGCCCGCTCTCCGCGGGCACTCCTTTTTGAAGGTAGGGGAACGGAGGTCTCGCCTCCCTACCTCGGCGTGCGTAGTGCCTTCGGCCTACGCTCCAAGCGCCCGCTCTCCACGGGCACGCCTTTTTGAAGGTAGGGGAACGGCGGTCTCGCCTCCCTACCTCGGCGCGCGTAGTGCCTTCGGCCTACGCTCCAAGCGCCCGCTCGCCGCGGGCACTCCTTTTTGAAGGTAGGGGAACGGCGGTCTCGCCTCCCTACCTCGTCGTGCGTAGTGCCTTCGGCCTATGCTCCAAGCCCCGCTCCCCGCGGGCACGCCTTTTTGAAGGTAGGGGAACGGCGGTCTCGCCTCCCTACCTCGGCGTGCGTAGTTCCTTCGGCCTACGCTCCAAGCGCCCGCTCGCCGCGGGCACTCCTTTTTGAAGGTAGGGGAACGGCGGTCTCGCCTCCCTACCTCGGCGTGCGTAGTGCCTTCGGCCTACGCTCCAAGCGCCCGCTCCCCGCAGGCACGCCTTTTTGAAGGTAGGGGAACGGCGGTCTCGCCTCCCTGCCTCGGCGTGCGTAGTGCCTTCGGCCTACACTCCAAGCGCCCGCTCTCCGCGGGCACCCCTTTTTGAAGGTAGGGGAACGGCGGTCTCGCCTCCCCACCTCGGCGTGCGTAGTGCTCTCCGCGGGCACTCTTTTCGAAGGTAGGAGAACAACAGTGCCGGCACGTCTTGGGCGCTCGACGGCACGTCTTCGGCGCTCGACTCCGCCGTCCGCCTTATAGGCATCGCCTCGGCGGGATGGCACGTCTTCGGCGCTCGACTCCGCCGTCCGCCTCGTAGGCATCGCCTCGGCGGGACGGCACGTCTTCGGCCCTCGACGACACGTCTTCGGCGCTCGACTCCGCCGTCCGCCTCGTAGGCATCGCCTCGGCGGGACGGCACGTCTTGGGCGCTCGACGGCACGTCTTCGACGCTCGACTCTGCCGTCCGCCTTGTAGGCATCCCCTCTATGGGACGGCACGTCTTCGGCGCTCGACTCCGTCGTCCGCCTTGTAGGCATCGCCTCGGCGGGACGGCACGTCTTCGGCGCTCGACGACACGCCTTCGGCCCCGACTCCGCCGTCCGCCTCGTAGGCATCGCCTCGGCGGGACGACACGTCTTCGGCGCTCGACGGCACGTCTTCGGCGCTCGACTACGTCGTCCGCCTTGTAGGCATCGCCTCGGCGGGACGGCACGTCTTCGGCGCTCGACGACACGCCTTCGGCCTCGACTCCGCCGTCCGCCTCGTAGGCATCGCCTCGGCGGGACGACACGTCTTCGGCGCTCGACTCCGCCGTCCGCCTCGTAGGCATCGCCTCGGCGGGACGGCACGTCTTCGGCGCTCGACGACACGCCTTCGGCCTCGATTCCGCCGTCCGCCTCGTAGGCATCGCCTCGGTGGGACGGCACGTCTTCAGCGCTCGACTCCGTCGTCCGCCTTGTAGCCATCGCCTCGGCGGGACGGCACGTCTTCGGCGTTCGACGACACGTCTTCGGCGCTCGACTCCGCCGTCCGCCTTGTAGGCATCGCCTCGGCGGGACGGCACGCCTTCGTCGCTCGACGACGTCTCCGGCGCTTCACCGGTTCTGTCATCAGTTGCATCGGCACCCTCGTGCTTACTGTCAGGGAACCGGGGGCTGGGGTGGTTGATCGCGTCAGCTCGCCCATCGGGACCTCAGCGCTTGCTGTCGAGGGAGTACTATTGTAGGGGTGGCCCAGCCCCCCGTGACTAGGCCGTGCAACTAGTCCAACATGTAATAGGCCCAATAGTGTAGAGGAATATAACAGTGTAAATATACCAGTGTACCCCATCCTTTGTAAATACTAAGGGGTAGAATGGGGATTTCCCATTCTACCCCACTCACATATATATAAGCCCCAGGAGGGGCAAAGGGGGGGGGACATCCTCTCATTCTCACCAACCATCCACAGATCTGGCTCCCTCTTCCTCTTCTACTCGTCCCCTCCTTCTCTGTTTGGCCTGTAGCCACAACAATGTGTGTTAAAGAGTGAAGGCCGAGCATCAGAGGCCAACAGGATTATTACAGCCATTACAAATGCCTCAGTGGAAGTGGGAAGAAGTTGGAATAGACTTCATCACTGGTCTACCACAAAACAAATCGGGGTATGACTCCATATGGGTTATAATAGATAGACTGACTAAAGTTGCCCACATCATCCCTGTCAAGACCACCTACAAAGGAGACAAGCTGACAGAGTTGTACATGTCCCGCATCGTGCATTTGCACGGTGTGCCAAAAAGGATAGTTTTAGATCGAGGTTCTCAATTTACCTCGCACTTCTAGACTAGTCTTCATGAAGCCCTCAGCACCCATCTGGATTTCAGTACTACCTATCACCCTCAGACAAACGGTCAAACAGAGAGGGTAAAACAAATACTAGAGGATATGCTTTGAGCCTGTGCTCTAGATTTCACCAAGGATTGGGAGAAATGCCTGTCTTACGCCGAATTTACCTACAACAATAGTTATCAAGCTAGCCTACAGATGTCCCCGTTTGAAGCATTATACGGAAGGAAATGCCGAACTACTCTGCACTAGTCAGAAGTAGGAGAGGGCTATATCTTCGGACTAGAAAATGTAAAGCAGGCTGATGAAAAAGACTGCCTGATTAGGGACCGATTGCAAGCAGCTCAATCAAGACAAAAGAGTTACGCGGACAAGAGGCGTATGCCATTAAGTTTTGAAATTGGAGATTATATCTACCTGAAGGTGTCACCCTTGCGAGGAGTTAGAAGGTTCAAAGCTAAAGGCAAGCTCACCCCACATTACGTTGGACCATTCCCAATTGTGGCTAAGAAAGGAGAAGTAGCTTACCAATTAGAGCTACCCGCAATTCTAGCTGATGTACACAATGTTTTCCATGTGTCTCAACTCAAGAAGTGCCAGAAGATCAAACCCCGTTGGAGGCAATCGAACTTGAGAGTGACCTGACGTACAGGGAGTGCCCTATCAAGATTCTATACATTGTAGAAAAGAAGACAAGGAACCAGACCATCCACTTATGTAGAGTACAATGGAATAATAACACCAAGAAGGAGCCACCTGGAAACGCGAATATCAACTGAGAAAAGATTATCCCTACTTGTTCTCAGATTAGGTTGAATCTCGGGGTCGAGATTTTTTTTAAGGGGGTAGACTTGTAACATCCTTAAAATTTGAGTCTTGAAAAATGTGTAACTTTTTCAAATATTTTGTAAGGCATCTTCTTGACATTTGAATTTTAATGGATTTCCTTTGGATTTTGGTTGAGGTTCGAACAATTAAGGAAAAATTAGGAAAATAGAACCATGAAAGAAATATGAAAATAATAGAAATTTATAATTTGAAAGCAAATCTGAAAAGATGATCCATCAATTAGGGTAGAAAAATAAGAAAGAGGAAGGTTGAAAAGTTAAATAAAAAATAAAAATTTAATTGAACCGAAGATTTAAAATTTTGCCATATTAAAGAGGAACGGTATAATTTGAATCAAAACTTGAATTGTTGCATTAGGCTTAAATAAATAAATAAATAGATAAATAAATAAAATTATATATATACATGCAAATAGATATATGAAAATAAATAAATAATATAATATAAAAAAGAGAGTCTTTCTGCCTGGCCCGAATCAGCCCAGGCCAGCCTATCTCCCCCCCCCCCCGCTAGCTTCGGCCAAGGCCGAAGCCTTTCCTGGCCGGGCCACCACAACCTACCTCGTCGCCACGCCTCCCTCGGACCACCGATTGCCGGTGTCTCCACGCTGTACCGGTTGCTGTCAGCGGTAGCTCCGCCCCACGTCAACACAGGCCTGGCGTCACCTCCCTACTACCTCTTCTGACCGTCACCTTGGCAGCCGCTCAACCCGTCGCCCCGTCGCATCACTCTGCCGCCATGACTCAGACCACTGTGTCACACTACTCCAGTCAGCCACAGTGTGAGCTTTGCTCTGACCACCCCGTCGCGTCGCCCCTTCTTGCGTCACCCCGTTGCATTGCTCTGCCGCCTTGACCAGTCCCACTGCCCTATCTTGTCGCTGTCCTCTCTGATGCGCGCCTACTCCCGTCGCGCTCCCGACCTCTTCGCTGTTCCGGCATCATCGCGCGTTCGCAAACGCGCCCAGCCCCGACCTGTCCCGTCGCCAAGTCCTGTGGCCATGCCGAAGCCGATGTCGCCTGCACGGCAGTCACAACGAGCTCCATGACGCCAGCCCGCCTCGTAGCCCATAAAAGCTAGGGAAGGTCGCCATCGTCTTCCTCATCCCTTACTCCTACTCCCACCCCAAAGAATCAGTCACTCATGCTCCACAACCTGTCACTGTAGCCCCGGTGCCCCGGTGCTCCCCTAGCGTCTAATTGAACTCTAGTGCCGTGTGCCACTGTAGCCACACATTCCCTCTTCTGCCACCACCCACAGTTGCCACCGACCACCACCGCCATGAAATTGGCCGGCGGGACCGAGCCTAGGCGTGCGCACGGGCATGAGCATACCATTTTTGGAATGCTCATGGCCGGCTGCCGTTTCCTCCATGGCGGCGAGCTCACCGTTCGTCGGTCGGAGGAAGAAGCTCTGTAGCGTGATGAATTACAGTTAAGACATATCATTAATACTAATGATGACTAATTAATGCTAATGAGGATTAATTAAGCCAAACACTCACTGAAATTGGGCCCTACCCTTTTAATTAAATAGTAACAGTCCCACCTGTCATAGGTATTTATTTTCCGGATTTATTTAAATTGAGAACTTCAAAAAGGCATAACTTACTCATCTTAACTCCAAATTGAGTGAAACAAATTTCTAAATTCATCTAAATTCAACATCTACCCAATGGAACCGAAATCATAAGTTTTAGTGAGAATTTATTTGGTTTGCTAATTTTTATTCAAAATTTTCGTGTAACTTAAAATAGCGTACGAGGCCCAAGAGGAAGAGGCTGAGGCTAAAGCAACTCTCGACAACCAAGACTAAGTCAACTGTGGACAAGGCGTGTCAATACTTTAATCATGTTGAACCTACCTTTTTCTGCAAGTTATTTCCGTTTTAAATTATCAAATGGCATGCTGTTACTTTATGTGCAAATATATGTTTGATTTCAAGATTCTAGTTATATACCTATTAATAAACTTGTTAGTATTACCCTCTTTTGGAACATTTGAGTATTTGAGCTATGTCACCCTAGCAAAATTATAATAGTAAAACTTTCAAAAATAAGTCCATAATTACACGCCATGCTTAGTACTGCTTACATAATCGGGGGCACCAAAATGCCTCAGGCATCACTTTTAATCATGAGAAACTGATTTGGGAAGTCATGGTGGAAATGACTGGAATATTTTGACATGATTATTTTATGCTCCCAAAAACCCCAACTTGCTTCAATATCTAGGCGGATGGTACGGGGGCTAGCGTGTGGTGCAATGGAAGAACGGTGTGTGGAGTGTGGCAAAACCGCCCAGATAACTCGAATGACTGAATCTTACCATGACCTCCTATGTAAAACATGTACAACCACAAGTATGCAAATTGCAACTTGACTATGTAAATCTATCAAACCCTGAGCTCATCTCGCCGGTAGTGGAAAGGAGTGGGATATTGCAAGGGCAAGGGGGAGGCCTAAAGGGATATATACTAAGAGAAGGGTGAAGTTTCCCAGTCATAATAGTGTTGTGGAGAGTGGAGTCCGAATATGCTAGTATCCATGGTGAACATCCCGTGCAACGTACGGGACCCATCACAAGTGGGAGCAGCCCATCGGGTAGGATGACAAAAGGGCCCAGATATTTTGAAAAGTCACCGTGATGGTCTACTCAACCACATAACTAAGGAATCGTGTGGAGCAACGAGTAGATTGTCTCTTGTGGGTAAAGTGTACAAACTCTTCAGAGTCAAAAATATTCAAATAGTTGCGCCCACGGTCAAGAACGGACATGGGAACATAACTAGATATAGTTCTATTTCAAAAATTTTGTGGGTGGAATTGGAAAAGTGGTGGGCATTGAAAAGTCCTGATTTGTGTTGCCCTGGGTATTGACTCAGTGTTAAGGTAAGCAGTTATAACGCTGAAATGTTAGCATATGGTGCAAAAGCCATGTAACGGTGGATGAAATCTGGATCACTATTATTATTGCACTCTTTCATACATTGATTAAACTCTATTTTAATAAAACTATTAGGTCTTAGGAAATTTCTATGTAACATATTTTAAAAGTAATTTATGGCAAATAAAATAACCCGAGCCTTTCCTTGATAAGTCATGCATGTTATTTATTGCATCCTGTGTATTGCCTCGCGGAGCACGGTGGATTTGTGCTCACCCTCGCATTATGAAAATCAGAAACAGGGACCCAGGACCACTATGCCTACGAGGACACCCCTGCCACAGATGGAGCAGCCAACGAAGAAATCTAGGGCGACTTTCTCAATTTCGAGTGCTAGACAAGTAGACTTAATGGAGATTGTGTGCACATATATTATCTAGGTCTAGATAATATATGTGGCATACATTTACCCCCAGTCGCTTGCCAGTAGATAATGGTCTTACTTTTGCTTATGCTTTCTACTACTATCTTTTGTGTTGTAAGCATTTGGCATTGTCGACCCTTATGCAAACTGTCACAAGACGTGGTGTATTTAAAATCTGACTATAATATTATGGTTTGGTATGTTTCATGCGATGTATGACTTCATGCAGCAATGTACCTATGAGCACTATCTATTGATCCAGAGAGTAGTGCAGAAAATTACAGAGGATTCTGAATAGAAAAATCCAGGTCCGACAGTTAGGTTAGGTACACATATATTGGTTTGAGTGAAACATCTATTTCACTTCAATCAAATCTGAAGATACAAGTGGCTATGTACAAGAATAAGAGACGGAGCAAACCATGACAAACAAATATTATCTTTAATTTCTCTGATAGTAAAATTATAATTTGACGATAAACCTGAACGCTCGTCCAAGTAGGCACCACAATGATAGTTTTAAGCACATATACCATAGGTACATACATCTACATCTGGCAAATCTCCAGGTAAGATTGGTTATGTTATATAAACACATATAGATCACATCAACTAAATGTTGAGATAAGACTGGTTAGGTTCGGTACACATATATTTGTTAGCTTAGCCCTCTCCCCTTTTTAATTTTTCCTCAACTTTGGCTTCAATCTAAAGTGGCACGTGCACGTTGGTGCATGTTGGTGCGTTCCGTCAGATGGTGCATGAGTACTTCAAGCCTTGATTGTGTGATCGAGCTGTGTTGAAAAAACAAACCACCATGATGCAAGCTGGTGCACATCGTAGTCCAGATCCATCATACTCCGTGCTCCACCTACGAATTAGTGTGGACCACCACCGATTTATAATGCACACATGCATTTAATTTAAACGCGCATGTACGACAATTTCTGCGAACCACATGTATATACATGTCTAGCTCATAACAATAAAATGTTTGTATTTTTCTTGAATTAATTAAAGCTTAATTTGAATTTTTACAAATTAAAAGGATTTAATTTGACTAAAGTAAACTTCAATTAAATAAAAACCTATTTTAATTTGACTAAAGTAAACTGCAAGGAATTTTTCTATATTTTGTTAGATTTTTTGGATTTTCTACTATTTTCTAGAGCTTGACTTGACTTAATCACTATTCTAAAATTCAGGATTTAGTAAAAATATGGATCCCATCCTTTTTTTCTTTCCAGTCTTGCCCATTTCTCTCCACAGCCTGATTCACGCCCGGCCCAACTCCCTCCAGCCTACTCGCCTGCGCAGCCATCCGATTCCCTAGTCACTGCAAGTCACCCATCCGAGTTGTTACCTGCACAGTCACTCGATCCGTTTGTCGTGCCACGAGTCATCCATCCATGCCTTCTCTCACGCTGTCGCTAACGGTTCGGTGTTTTAAACCGTCTGTGATATATCACAGACGGTTTGGAACACCGAACCATCTGCGGTAGCTATTTCAACAGCGATGTTGATTGCTCTTTTTCAGCTAGCCTCAATATATGCTAGGTATGCCATCTGAAAATAAGAAAGATCACGTATATATAGCACAAGACAATCATTACATAAATCTCACAGATGAATAAAACAACACAAATAGATCACATATATAGCATGATAATTGTTACACAGATCTCACAAATGAATTAGATTGAATGAATTGTTTGATTAAGCGTAATTGAGTGATTACAATTGAATCCAATGTTTCAACATCTAATCACAATTGTCGGGGAGGAACTCTCCAATCTTGTTTATGACCTCTGCTAGCAAGAATTGGGAATGGTTTTCTCGAATTTCAACGAGTTTGTACGTAATTTTATTTTTTGCAATACCACCAGCAGCTACAGGGCAACATATGTGGATTCTACGTTTGCTGCCATATGGAGGATATCATGGCCACTAAAACGAATGATCTAGAGGTTTGTCAACTTACCAATAATTATTTCATAATTATCAATATATATATATGCTAATGACTTTAACACTCCTAGCAATAGCGCATGGAATTCGACGTAAGTACATTCGATCTTTACAAACTCGCCGAAATTTAAGGAATGCTTTCCCAATTATTGATAGCGGAGGTCATAAACAAGACTAGAGAGTTCTACCCTGGCGATGAAGATTAGATGTTGAAATATTTGATACAATTGTAACCACTCAATTATATTTAATCAAACAATTCATTAAAATGTACTTTATTTAGTTGTTTAATTAATTTGTGAGGTCTGTGTAATGATTACCTGTGCTATATATGTAATATGTTTATTTGTTTTTAAAGGGCATGGCTAGTATTTCTTGAGGTTAGCCGAAAAATAGGAAATAATATAGATATTTAAATAGCTATCACAGACGGTTTGTAGCAATAAATCATCTGTGCTATATGAATATCATAGATGATGTTTGGTATTAGCTGTCCGTGATATGTAAGATATCACAGATGGCTTTGCTTGAGAACCGTTTGTGATATATGATATATCACAGACAGTTTTTGGCATTAACCGTCAGTGATAATTAGCATATCACAGACGGCTACATTTAAGAACTCTCTGTGATACATGATATATCACAGATGGTTTTTTTGGAAAACCATCTGTGTTGTAATTATCATAGATAGTTTGAGAACCATCTGTGATAACCACCTATTATTATAGACACATAAATTCAGATGGTTTGACAACCGTCTATGATGATAGCTGTGAACCATCCGTGATGGTCTTTTTCGTCGTAGTGTAATCTTATTGGTTGTCTGTGGGGTGGTAGGTATGTCGTTGGACTTTTTTTTATTATGTGATGACGTCAATGCACTTACGTTGGTCGGTCATTCGTATGTAGTACGCTAAGTACCAACCTTTTTCATGTATTTATTAGCTTATGATGCATGTTGGGCGTTCCGTCAGATCGATGACTACTTGAAGCCTTGATTGCCACTGTGTGGTTAATAAGTGTGATCGAGCTGTGTTGGAAAAACAAACAACCATGATGCATGCTGGTGCACATCATAGTCCAGATCACCATTCTCCGTGCTCCACCTGCGAATTTATAATGCACACATGCATTTAAACGCGCATGTACTACAATTTCTGTGAACCACATGTATACATGTCTAGCTCATAACAATAAAATGTTTGGATATGACCGGCTATATATAGGATGGACATAGTAGCCACACTAACATCCTGTTTTTAGTGCCTTTAAGCTTTTAAAATAAAATTAACTATTTATATCTTTTTAAATTAATTAAAGTTTAATTTGAATTTTTATATATTAAAAGGATTTAATTTGACTAAAGTAAACTTCAATTAAATAAAACCCTTTTTATTTTGGTTCGTTGTGATGCAAGGAATTTTTCTATATTTTGTTACATTTTTTGGATTTTCTACTATTTTCTAGAGCTTGACTTGATCAGTACTATGAAATTCAAGATTTAGTAAAAATCTTGTGCCCATCCTTTTTCCCTTTCTTGTCTAGCCCATTTCTCTCCACAGCCTGGTTCATGCCCGGCCCAACTCCCTCCGGCCCGATCGCCAAAGCAGCTGTCCGATTCCCTAGTCACCTCACGTCACCCAACCGAGTTGTTGCCTACACAGTCACTGAATCCGCTTGCAATGCCACGAGTCATCCATCCATGCCTTCTCTCGTGCTGTCACTGATAGGTTGGGCCAACCTGTCAGGTTTATTTTATCCACTGTGCCTGAGCTAGACTCCACCTCTGCGAGCTGACCGCGTCGTAGCCATCTCAGACACCTCAGCATACGTGCCTTAAATAGCAATGGGCCTACACTCGTTTCACACCCCGAAACCGCTCGTTGCCTCGCCTCACATCTTCGTTGGTCACTCGCCGAAGCCTATTCGTCGTTGTCTTCTTCATTTATATCACTGCCAAATTGACCGCGCCGCCATTGGTTCTTTGCCTTCGTCTTTATTGTTTCTCCTCCCGTCGGTGAGTTCATCCGCCTTCGCTGTCAAGCCCCAAACTCCCTCCGTCATCTACCCTCGCCACTGGCAAGCCCTTTCATCACGTGTGCCACTGACATCTCAAAGTGTCACCACGGTCCACCCGTGCATCATTAACAACGTCACCTGCACCATATTGCCCTTTAGATTTTTTCCATAGACCTCGTCCACATGAACTAAGTCACTGACATGGGTGTCCCACCTATCAGCAGCCATTGTTCATAGGCCCAAGCCATGCCGTGTTTCTCGTGCCACGTTAGCTCAACATGTAAGCATCGGTGTCAGCCCTAGGCCCACATGTCGTGCCACGTGTCTTCCACACATCTCAACCATGCCACAGTGCGTGCCATGTCACCTTCCACTTGTGATGCCATGTCATGCACCACATCACTGCCACCTCAGCAAAACTATGCCACGTGTCATGCCACATCAGCCCTTAGTGCCACGTCAACAAAGCCTTGTCAGCATATACTATTCCATGCACTGAGTCCATGGCAAACCATCAATGTTCCATAGACCTGGTCCATAAACCAAGAAGCCCACTTCTCTGAGCCAATTCACTTTAGAATAATAATTCAGTAAAAATTAGAGTCCTTGCTAATGTCATAAATCCGAATTTTTTTATGAAAATAATTCCAGAATAGACAAATAGTATTCTTTTTCCTTTTTCTTAGAATTAAATCTTCCGATAGCCCATTCTCCTCCGTCCAAACTTTGGTTGACCTGATTCTTATTCCTAAATTCATCTAAAATTGAGCTCTACCTTTTGGTCTTATTGCGTAGTTTTTGGATTTTATTTAGATTTTATTTGAGATTATTTATGTTTCATTCATCTTCTCTCTCATTAGATAACATCTTCGAATGAGCAGAAGCAGGAATAGAAGATCAAGAGTTGGTAATTAAGTAAGGCCAAGGCAAGTTTTAACCTTTGGTCATGTTGAACCAATTATTTTAAATCTATTATTTATTATTTTTCTTTAAATTATTATGCATTGCTGATTTATAACAAACCTTTCTACCTAATAGTTATTAACCAATTTAATTATCCCCAATTGACAATTTGAATGCCATTTTTCCATTATCACCATAGGTTGGGAAATTATCTAGTTATGCAATACTAGTATCCATATGGGTTGTACACTTAGTATGCTTCACCATACTTATAGTATGATGGGTTCATTATCATATGTTGATTAATTAATTAATTTTAACTTAGTGACATATTGAATCATGGTGGTCAGCTACAATCTGCAAATCCAGACTCTCCTGTGTATTCTACACTAGTCTAGGATCACACTAGTGCATGCAGTATAAACAAAGGTGAAATACCGACCATATCACAATTTACTACAAAAAGACTCAAATATTATTTATTATCAGAGTTGCAACCTTATGACCAATCTTACAAATAATAGCATGAAAGGCTTAGAAATTAGCGTAGTAGCCACTCAATATGCCCATAGGCAATTAATTGGGGAGCAAAGTCCTAATCCATGAAGTCGTAGAAGTATTGTCCTTTAGGTACCTCTGGCTGATATGGTTCTCCTGAGTTAATTAAGAAGATGGGCAGAGGTTGTCTTGGTACGTGACAAAGGGGCATGTTTGGGACCTCTGCATAAGAATAGAATATAAGAAGTCACCAGCTTCATCCATGTGAACAGACCGTACCAAAACGTATCAATCAACATCCTGTTTTTTCGTGTATAGACTGGTAATTCTATCAAAGTATTATATTCTCCACATGGGTAAGTATTAATTAGGGGAGGAACCCACAAGAGCCGAACCAGAACCAGAGTGGGGGATCCACAGCCGCAAGAACCCAGAACTAGTAAGTAGGCCAGAAATGGGGGATGCAAATCGCAAGAACCCAGGACTTGTCAGAGACCAGAAGCGGGGTACACGTAGGCGATATATCATACAGTTGGGTGTTGGGCGAGGGTTGAAAACCACTCCTGTCAACAGTTATGTCGCTTTCAATTGGTTTGAGTGAGGGTGGTACACCGCTCCAGGCAGCTGCTTGTGAGTAACTAGGTGGAGATATACTATACTGAAATAGATGTGAAAGTACTGTACTCTGATTTGGGTACGACATCTAAGGAAATGCAGAGATCTAGGAGCCTGTAGGATCAAAGTGGTGATGGGTAAAGTGATACAAGCTTGCGCAATGCTATACAAATCACGAATTCGTGCCTGCCTCCGAGAAAGGAGAATTACAGAAACATATGGGGGTTTTTTTGCTATTCATACGAACGTTTAGTAGTGTTCTAAATAAATAATCTAGAATTCTTTCAAAACCTAACAAATAAACCTTATTTTCTGTAAGTCATGGGAAAGAAAATGAGGAAGAAAAAGAATAAGAATGAGCAAGAGATTGAGGATAGGAATTGATATTCCTAAAAGTGTAGAAGATAAGCATTCCGTGTATTTTGCTAATAACGCTTGCTGAGTACCTCTGTACTCACCCTTGCTATTATCTTTCCTTATTTAGGAGTGTGTCAGTTCAGAGAATAGGTAGGATCAGGCGAAATCTACCTAGATGAAATCCCGTGAAATTGGAATACAAGGAGTACCAGGCGGACACCTTGGGTGAAGGTTGGGTGAAGTAGGCAACAGATATGAAATGTCTCTGGTGAAATCGAGTATGATTAGGTGTAGATCCATTGTCTTCGTTTATGAATAGAAAGTAGTTAGAATATTTTCTTTTCTAAGGATTATGATATTCGAGCCCTTTGAGGCTTTGTAATAAACTTTAGCTCTGTGTAGCGATATTTTTGTAATATCATGTTTTGTCTCTAATTATTGTTTTGCTGCAACACTCTGATAGACTTATTATTCGTTAGGGTGATGTTCTATCGGCTAAAACGAATAATAATCCATTGACTAGTGTTTTTACCACATGGTACGAGGCATGCTGTTGGACTCTTATTTATTATGCTATGACTTCAATACACTTATGCATTTTGTGGATCTATCTGGCCGGTCGGTCATTCGTATGTAATACGCTAAGTACCAACCTTTTTCACATATTTATTAGCTTGTGATGCATGCATTATATTGTTGTATGGATGTGTTACCAATGTCGTGGATGTGTGTAGTAGCCACTGAAATATGGTACCAGTACAATATACACATGAGGTACAAAGGAAATCTAGAGCCTAATACATTTATTGCAGAGACTTATATCATTCCATTCCTCATATCGTTAGTAAGCTACTGTGCTAACCGTTTGTGAATTAAACTTGCTAATAAAATGTTATGGCTACAACAAGAAAAAATTCTAATACTAAAAAGAAACCTATATTTGTCGGCTATGACAATAGTGGGCTTAGCCACTACGAAGTGGGTGCACGTGGCATGGTATGGGCACATTCGTCTGACCACTGGTTGAGGAAGTTATTCTAAACTCGTCTGCATAATAGGATATATCCCCTATGTAGAACATTGGAATATTTATTCTACCCTTATCTCGTATACACATCCAGTAAAATCTGCAGCAAACTCTAGTGAAACATCCTGTAAATGAACAACATAGTAAATATACTATACAACTTGCAGAAATTTGAATGCATCTGGGCATAAAATGACAATTTTAAGCTTATATACCATAGGTACATACATCTACATCACATATGGATCGCATCAATTAAATGTTGAGATATGACCGGTTTTATTAGGTACACATATATTGGTTAGAGTGAGACATCTAAATCACATCAATCAAATCTGGAGATATGACTGGCTATGTACGGGAATAAGAGACGAAGCAAACCATAACGTTTGTTTGTCTAGGCAAATATTATCTTTAATTCCTCTGATAGTAAAATTATAATTTGACGATAAACCTGAATGCTCGTCCGATGAGGCTCCGCCCATGGGAGAAGCCCTAGAGCCTTGCGCTCGTTAGAGTCATGTTGTGACATATGCACCTGCACCACAAGTGTTTACTCCACCAACCATTTTGAATATTGAAGAGGGTAATTTTGTAGCGCACAGGTATACCCAAAACTGCTTTTTTTTTTGTGGACGACGGTAGTAGGATACACAGCACTCCTCTGCTTGCTCTAATATGTAAATTTAGGCTTTGCAATTTTGTACAGATAGTATACACCTATCTAAATAAATATCATTTTTATAATACTTCTACAGCCTTAGACAAACTTGACATTGGCTGTATGTCCTCCCATATCTCTCTCGCCATGTACTCCCGGCCACTAACCATTCTTCATGTTACCTTCCCATTCAGGCTCATGCATGTAAGGTAGAGCTTAGCCCTCTCCCCTTTATAATTTTTCCTCAACTTTGGCTTCAATCTAAAGTGGCATACCATTATATCTGTCTAGATATATGTCACTACAGATATACTTGGTACGAGTAGAAATGTTCAATCCCATTATATCTGTCTACGCACGTGCATGTTGGTGCGTTCCGTCAGATCGATGACTACTTCAAGCCTTGATTGTGTGGTTAATAAATGTGATCGAGCTGTGTTGAAAAAACAAACCACCATGATGCAAGCGAATTAGTGTGGACCACCACCGATTTATAATGCACATATGCATTTAAACGCGCATGTACGACAATTTCTGTGAACCACATGTATACATGTCTAGCTCATACACTGTTTCATGCACCGAGTCCCTGGTAGACATCAATGTTCCGTAGACTTGGTCCATACACCAAGGAGCCCACTTCTCTGAACCAATTCTCTTTAGGGTAATAATTCAGTCAAAATTAAAGCCCTTGCTGATGTCATAAATCTGATTTTTTTTGCGAAAATAATTCCAGAAAAGACAAATAGGATTCTTTTTCCTTTTTCTTAGAATTATATCTTCCGATAGCCCATTCTCCTCTGTCCAAACGCTAATTGACCCGATCTTATTCCTAAATTCATATAAAATTGAGCTCTATCTTTTGGTCTTATTACGTAGTTTTTGGATTTTATTTAGATTTTATTTGAAATTATTTGTATTTTATCCGTCTCCTCTCTCATTAGATAACGTCTTCGAATGAGCAAAAGTAGGAACAAAAGATCAAGAGTTGGTAACTTAGTAAGGCCAAGACAAGTCTTGACCTTTGTTGATGGTGAACCAGTTGTTTTAAATCTATTATTTATTATTTTGCTTTAGGTTATTATGCATTGCTAATTTATTACAAACTTTTGTACCTAGTAGTTATTAAACAATTTAATTACTGCCCCAAATGACAATTTGAATGCCATTTTTCCATTGTCACCATAGGTTGGGTAATTATTTTATGATGCAATACTAGTATCCATATAGGTTGTACATTTAGAATGCTTAGCCATGCTTATACTACTTTGGGTTCATTATCACATGTTGATTAATTAATAAATTTTGACTAAATGAGATTTTGAATCGTAGTGGTCAGCCATAGTTATAAAATTTAAGTACCATGACATGGGTAGTGTCCTTGGTGTTGGCTACATAAAATGATTTTCACTTGGGAGAGTAATCTTGCAATAAAGGGGGAGTATGGTCAGCACTTTGGGATGTGGATGTCTCGCATGGCTAATTCTCTTTCAATTCCCATTGAAAACTACTACTTATTTGGTATTGCAAATGAAAGCATGCCTTATGCTGATAATTACTTGCGTGGTAGAGCCTCTCTACCTTGAGCCATGCATGTTTACATAACATTGTGACACACTACAAGTCTTGCTAAGTACCAAAGTACTTGTTCTTGCTTAATGTTGCTTAGGGAATGAGGAGCGCACCATTGCCGACGATGCTTACTTCATGGCCAGTTTTGGAGCAAATGGACATGTGTCTTTTTAAGGCTGAACACTACTAGAAAATAAGCTATACTGAACGCCTCATCATAGATAGTTCATGGGGAACTATCTATGCTGTTATTATCACACACGGTTTTACAGGAGTGACCGTTTGCCATCTGTGATAAGCCACTATCACAGATGGTTCGTATTAATAATCGTCTATGATAGTTCATAGACGGTTATTAACCCGAACCCTCAGTGATAGTTAAAGGCAACACAGACGGTACATATTAAAATCTGTCTGTAATATTTCATAGACAGTTATTAACACAAACCGTGTGTGATAGTTGCACACATCACAGATGTTTGTTAATATGAACTGTCTGTGATAATTCACAGATGATTATTAACACGAACCATCTATGATAATTACTTATAACAGATGGTTTGCTATCGTCAGTGAGGCACGAGGCAAGGCATGTGAGGAAATTTATCAGAAACTAAGTACAAAGGAGGGAGAGAAGGATGTCTTCAAGATGGCTAAAATTCGAGAAAGAAAGACGAGAGATTTCAACCAAATTAAATGCATCAAAGACGACACTAATAGACTTTTGGTGAAAGACGAGGAGATCAAGGACATGTGGAGAGATTATTTCGACAAGTTGTTTAATCACGATAATGATTATAGTATGATTGAACTATATAATATTTTTGACGACACCGATAAGTAGTTTGTTCGAAGAATCTAGGAGTCGAAAGTAAGAGAGGCCTTAAAAAGGATGAAACTGGGTAAGGCGTTGGGGCTTGATAACATCCCTATTGAGGTGCGGAAATGCCTAGGAGAAGTGACGATTGTTTGGCTAACTAAGTTGTTCAATAGCATTTTTAGGTTGAACAAAATGCGAAACGAGTGGCGGAGGAGCACATTAGTACCAATTTTCAAAAATAAAGGAGTCATTCAAACTTGGTCTAATTATAGAGAAATTAAGCTCATGAGCCACATAATGAAGCTCTGAGAACGAGTAATTGAGCATTGTTTAAGAAAAGTGACTAGCGTGACGACAAATTAATTTGGTTTTATGCCTGGGAGGTCGACCACGGAGGCGATTTTGTTGCTATGACAGTTGATGGAGAGGTATAGGGAGCAAAAGAAGGACCTTCACATGATATTTATTGACTTGGAGAAAGCCTATGATAAAGCACCAAGAAATGTTATGTGGTGGGCGCTTCAAAAGAAAAGAGTCCTAACAAAATATATTACCCTAATTAAGGACATGTACAAAAATATTGTGACTAATGTTAGAACATGTGGTAGTGTTACTAATGACTTTCCCATAAAAATAGGACTACACCAAGGGTCAGCATTGAGTCTATACATTTTTTCCTTAGTGATGGACAAGGTCACACGGGATATACAAGGAGATATCCGTTGGTGTATGCTTTTTGCTGATGATGTGGTGCTGGTTGATGAGAGTAGGATAGGTGTTGATAGGAAGCTCGAGTTATGGAGGAAGACCTTAGAATTGAAGGGTTTTAGGCTTAGTAGGACTAAAACTGAGTATATGAAGTGTGATTTTTGTGGTGCTAGAGTAGATGATGGAGATGTTAGATTGGATGGACAAGTAGTGCCTAAGAAGGACATGTTTTGTTATTTGGGATCGATGCTACAGTGGGACGGTGAGATTGATGAAGACGTGAGCCACAGGATTTGATGCGGGGGATTGCCCGATCTTCACGGCGTAGGATCGATGAAGATAATTGGATCCGTGCAACCTGACGAATCGATGGCGCCAACCACTGTTAGAACAGCAACCTGCGACAAAAGAATTCGCCCAACCACACGCTCGTGATCCCGTCTACCCGACCACCAAGTAGACGCGTCGTCGCTCCGGCAAATCACAAGGAATCACAAGAACGACGGGGAAGAACGCCCGATTCCCCTCTAGGTTGCAATCATATGCCAAACCGTAGGAGGAACAAGCGCATAGAAAAATAATAGATCTGTTTTTCTGTTTATCGTGGTCTGTTCCCAGACTCATGCACACAAAAATATTTAACGTCGGCTCCAGGCTACAATGTGTTCGGCCAAGGAATCCGATACCGACTCTAACAACCAAACTAAGCAAAAACGACCGAGCCGTATTGTCCGTGACCAACTCAGCCAATAAAAAAAAACATCCGAATATTACTTTGCGTCTGCATGCCAGCATGCGTGAGAAAATACCAAGCAACATCCACATGGTCACCTTCTAGTCTATTCTATTGCTGCGTGGCATCCTTTTGGAGAATTGCATGTATTGGCTTGATATTTGATTCTTTGCTTCTTTTATTTTCCCGTAGCCCCATGCATGCATGAACAGTGATTGACTAGAAGTGTTTTCTTGGATGGTTGCATGCATGATTCCGTTGAATCTCCATCTTCTTTTTTTTCTCTTGATATTTTTTTCCAATTAAAACTTTTGATGACGCCTGCTACCTTTCTCTACACCGCTCTCTTTGTTAATTGTCTTCCGTACAAACCTGAGAACAATTAAAATACTAGAATTAGGTAGTAGCCAGTTCTCATGTAAATTAAAGCCAAATTTAATTAAGAGCGAGTTCACCTGTTGATTAATCTTTTTAGCTCGCGCTCGTGTAATCGGTCCAATCGGGATGTCCTCATCATCCTCCCCCTCTTGAGGAGGAGTCGTCCTCGACTCTGATTCTTCCGGTCCAAAGAACGGTGACAAATCAGCAACATTGAATGTAGAACTCACAACATAATCATCACCCGAAAGCTCGATTTTATATGCATTGTCATTGATCTTCTCAAGTACTTTAAATGGACCATCTCCTCGCGGCATTAACTTGGACTTACGCTTGTTTGGAAAGCGCTCTTTACGTAGATGCACCCAAACCAAGTCACCTGGTTCAAATATCATCTTCTTTCTTGACTTGTTTGCCTTCTCAGCATAGTAACGTGCCTTCTTTTCAATTTCTTCTTTTGTCTTGACATGAATCTTCTTCACATATTCAGCACGTTTGGACGCCTCCATATTAACTTGTTCATGTAGTGGAAGTGGCAGCAAGTCAAGTGGTGTGATGGGTTTAAAACCATACACCACCTCGAACGGGCATAATTGAGTAGTAGAATGTACCGCCCTATTGTATGCAAACTCCACGTGTGGCAAACAATCTTCCCACTCTTTGATATTCTTCTTGATCATCGTTCGTAGTAGCATTGAAAGTGTTCTATTCACCACCTCCGTTTGTCCATCCGTTTGTGGGTGACAAGTTGTGGAGAATAACAACTTTGTTCCGAGCTTGGCCCACAAAGTCTTCCAAAAATAGCTCATGAATTTGACATCGCGATCTGAAACAATTGTCCTTGGCATGCCATGCAATCTCACAATTTCCCTGAAAAACAAGTCAGCTACATGCGACGCATCGTCGCTTTTGTGACAGGGAATAAAATGTGCCATTTTAGAGAATCTATCCACAACAACAAAAACTGAATCCCTCCCCCTCTTAGTCCTAGGCAATCCTAAAACAAAATCCATACTAATATCCTCCCATGGTGCACTAGGAACAGGAAGTGGAGTATATAAACCATGTGGATTAAGTTTAGATTTCGCTTTGTGGCATGTCACACATCGCTGTACAAACCTTTCGACATCACGCCTCATCTTAGGCCAATAAAAGTGATCGCTCAACATTATGAAGGTCTTTTCTCTCCCAAAGTGTCCCATCAATCGACCTGCATGAGATTCCTGCAATAAAAGCAAACGCACAGACGAATCTGGAACGCACAATTTGTTAGCACGAAATAAGAACCCATCATGAACATGGAACTTGTCCCATCCTTTCCCATCTTTGCATTTAGAATATGGTTTTGAAAATTCATGGTCGGAAGCATATAATTCTTTCAAGCTCTCTAATCCAGGTACCTTTACTTCCAATTGATTTAAAAGCACATTCTTTCTAGATAAAGCATCAGCTACCACATTCTCTTTCCCTTTCTTGTACTTAACAACATATGGAAAAGTTTCAATAAATTCTACCCACTTGGCATGTCTACGATTCAGTTTAGCTTGGCTCTTCAAATATTTTAAAGCTTCATGATCAGAGTGAATAACAAATTCTTTAGGCCAAAGATAATGCTGCCAAGTTTCAAGCACACGCACCAAAGCATACAATTCTTTATCATACACAGGATAGTTCAATTGAGCACTTCCTAATTTCTCACTAAAGTATGCTACGGGTTTCCCTTCTTGCATTAAAACACCACCAATACCTATTCCACTAGCATCACATTCAATTTCAAAAGTCTTAGTGAAATCAGGCAAAACGAGCAATGGTGCTTCAATTAATCGTTTCTTTAGTTCTTGAAAAGCTTTTTCTTGTGATGTACCCCATTCAAATACAACACCCTTTTTAGTTAATTCATTTAATGGGGCAGCAATGGTGCTGAAATCTTTAACAAAACGACGATAAAAGCTAGCAAGACCATGAAAGCTTCTGATTTGACTAACATTCACAGGTGTAGGCCAATTCTTAATTGCTTCAGTTTTAGATTCATCTACCTCAATGCCTTGTCCAGAAACAACATAGCCTAAGAACACAACTTTATCGGTACAAAAAGTGCATTTGTCCAAATTAGCATATAACTTCTCACTTCTAAGCACTTCTAGTACTTGTCTAATATGATCAATGTGTTCATCCATCGTTTTGCTATAGATCAATATGTCATCAAAGTATACCACAACAAATTTGCCAATGAATGCTCTTAAAACATGATTCATCAATCGCATGAATGTACTAGGTGCATTAGTTAAACCAAAAGGCATTACTAACCACTCATACAATCCAAATTTCGTCTTAAAAGCAGTCTTCCATTCATCACCAAGTTTCATCCTAATTTGATGGTATCCACTTCTCAAATCAATTTTAGTGAAAATAACAGCACCACTAAGTTCATCTAACATATCATCTAACCTAGGAATAGGATGACGATATCTAACAGTGATGTTGTTAATGGCACGACAATCAACACACATTCTCCATGAACCATCTTTCTTAGGAACAAGAATTACAGGAACAGCGCAAGGACTAAGGCTTTCGCGTACATACCCTTTCTCAAGTAGCTCTTGCACTTGGCGCTGAATTTCTTTGGTTTCCTCCGGATTGGTGCGGTATGGTGGACGGTTTGGAAGTGACGTGCCGGGAACTAGATCAATTTGATGCTCGATTCCGCGCAATGGTGGAAGTCCCGCTGGTATCTCCTCCGGAAACACGTCCTCAAATGCCTGCAAAAGAGAGGAAACACCACTAGGAAGAGAGGTTAAGTCGTTAGTTGAAAGCAAAATAGTTGCATCTTTGTACACAAGCACAAAGTGCACCTTTGATGGGTCATTGCTCACATCTCTCAAATCTGATTTTGTGGCTAACATAACTATCCCTCCCTCACTTTTACTTTTTCCTCTCATATTTGGCTTGTGGCTCTCACTCACCGATGTGTGGGAATCTCTCTTTTCTTTCTTTTTACCCTCATTTTCAGCAAGCTTCCTTTGCTGAAATTCAGCTTGTATTTGACTAGGAGTCATTGGATTAAGCTCCTTTGTCTTTCCCTTCCACTTAAAGGCATATCTATTGGAACGGCCATCATGTTGCACACTTCTATCATATTGCCATGGCCTTCCCAACAGCAAATGACACACTGTCATAGGCACCACATCACACTCAACGGTGTCCTCATAATCACCAATCTTGAAAGTAACATGCACCACAAATTGAACCTTCACATCCCCACATTCGCTAAACCATTGCACATGATATGGTCGTGGATGTTTCAGCATCTTTAAACCAAGCTTTTGACATAATTCAACACTAGCCAAGTTATGACAACTACCACCATCAATAATAAGCTTGATTACCTTGTTGTTTACCTTGGCTTGTGTTTGAAACAAGTTGAATCGCTGCGGGTGTGCATCTCCTTCTTGTGCAAGCATGCTCAAATTTTTGGTGACAACTAATGCCTCTCCCGTTTCATAATTCAACACATCAACCTCTTCATTGTCATCCGATGCATCCTCATATTTCTCCTTTTCATGACTAAGCTCAACCTCATCTTCACTTGCGGATTCATACTCTCCATCTTCCGTCACAAGCATGACTCGGTTGTTGGGACACTCTCTAGAAATATGTCCACGACCCAAACATTTGAAGCATTGAATTTCTCTACTCTTTGTTGTAGCTCCAATTGAGGATGGAGGGGATGGAGTGGCCTTTTTCTCACTTGAGGTAGGTGCTGTTTTTGTAATTGAGGAAGAACGAGCATTAGTATTTGAAGTAGTACTAGCTGAAATTGTACCTCGTCCCAAATTGAAACGTGCTTTGGTGGCATTAGAGGATGACGAGGATGGAGCTTTCAAGTTGAAAGATGTTGTCCTTGGTGCTGGTTTTAAATCTTCCAACAACTGCTTCTCCGCCTTGGTCGCTTGATGCACCAAATCAACAACAGTATTGTAGGGTTGATATTGCACAATGCGTTTAATATTTTTGTTTAGACCAAACAGAAAACGCGCAAGTGTTTGCTCTTCATCTTCATGCACATGTGCCCTAATCATAGCTTGCTCCATATCCTTATAGTATTCCTCCACCGAACGACCTCCCTGTCTCAAATTCTGCAGTTTATCAAAAAGATCACGTTTATAAGTGTTAGGAACAAAACGTGCTCTCAACTCTTGCTTCATTTCAGCCCACGATGCAATTGGAGGTTCTCCATTCTCTTCTCTTTGGTTCAACACTTGCTCCCACCAAATCAATGCATAACCGTCAAACTCAAGTGATGCCATGTGTAGCTTCTTCTCCTCCGAATAATTGGGCATCCGGAATATTTTGTCTACCTTGAGCTCCCATGTGAGGTAGGCATCTGGATCGGAAGCACCTTCAAATTTGGGAATAGTAAATTTGAGTTTCCCAAATTTCTCCTCCACGCGCGGGTCATCATGACGACAGCCATGGCGTTGGTAGTTGTCATTGCGGTGTAGCCAAGCGTCGTCGTCGAAGTCCTCAACGTGGGCGGCACCGCCGCGCCCACGGCCACGGCCTCTCCCTTGGCCATGTTCAGCACCGAAAAGACCTCCCCCATGCCCGGGAAAGGGTGGTCGAACCGCGTTGGCAGCGGCTCGATCTGCTTGTGCTTCTCTAGCGAGCCGTGCAGCCCGCTCCTCATTGGTCTCGTCAAGCTCGACACCTCCTTCATGGACACCAATTGGGCCCCGTTCTCTTCGAAGTTCCTCTAGTATCTCCCTCCTCAAGACGCTCATGTTATCATTCAACTGAGTGTTGAAATTATTTGTGAGCTTCTCAAGATCCGCCTGGGTCACATATGCTTGTTCTTCTTCTTTCCCTGCCATGGTTAGTGCAAACAAAAGAAAGGCTATGTATGTGGATGTGGAAAATTTTATTTGTGGAATTCACTCAACCTCACATTCTCTTACCAACCGAAGTTCTTATGCGTCCTTGATGGAATTGAAGAGCTGCACGCACTTGGTGACGGTAGACAATACAAGGTGATAGATCAAGCGAATTCAATTGCACAAGCACTATTATAACAATGGCTTATATGTGGAGCTTGGAGGGAAAATAACAACCTATGCAATCTGAAATTCTTGATGTTGTTAAGTTAAGTAATAATCCAAGCTAGAATACTTTGCCTAAGTGCTGATCCAAAAGGTTTAAGTGAAGTGTATGAACGCACACGCAAAGATCAATGTGACTCGATGCAACAAAGGAATGAGCTAAATAGAAGTGATCTGAAACTGAGAATTAAATAGCTCGTTTGCACCAAGTACTAGGAGAGACGCTAGCCAATTGCAATAATATGAATGTAAGGGCACAAGATTGCTCAAGAAAATAAATTACACAATCTGAATTTATGGACTAAGAATTCACCCAAATTCGGCCAATGTTTTTTTTCTTTCTTCTTTTCTTCTTCTTCTTCTTCTTTTTTTTTTTTGCTCAAGCCGTGGATTCTTTTTTTTTGCTTGCTGTTTTTTTTAAAAGGCCGAATTAGGTTTAATTGTCCCTTTGATTTTGTACAGGTCACAAATATTCAGCAAAGTGTAAAATACTCAAGAGCAGCCCTTAATGCAATATTCAATAGCTAGTCTCAAGTTTCAAAGGAAGGTAGATATAAGTGAAGCTCAAGTAGCAGTAATGTATTCGGCTGATTTATGTGGGAAATTGTAGTTAATGGACTTTTGTGGGTTTCTGGTGAGACAATTGCTTTCGGCCGCAACACCAACACATCTGTCGCACATGTGCTGATCAAGCAACAGAATAGTACTCGGTTTCTAACTTACTGTTTTGGATTTCAGATTAAGCCAATTGAACCGGACACAATACTAGCAATTGCAACCATTTGTGTCTAGTTGAACAACACTGTGTTCGGATGAGATTACAAGAGGCCAGATCACAAATCAACTAGCAAATAATTTTAGATTGAAGTTCTTGGACGTAGACTCGAACGCCAACTAGCAAGGCTCACCTACCGGCACAATCAGGAAATATACTAGCAAGGCTCAAACGCAACTAGCAAGGCAAGTTTGCGGCAGAGAGATTTTTTTTTGATAATTATGGTTCGGATGTAACAAAGGAAACGATTCAACGATTAAGCAACGCAAAGGAACACGATGATCAGCACCTAAACAAAATTCTAATGGATCAAAACTTAACAAAACTCACAAAAAAAATAACAGATGCAAAAACTAGGGCTTAGAATTGTTTTTTTGCTTTTTGTGTATAGGAATAAAAATAGATCTAACTACGGGTAATTGATCCTACCGTGTCAACCGCGCTCTGATACCAAGATGATGCGGGGGATTGCCCGATCTTCACGGCATAGGATCGATGAAGATAATTGGATCCGTGCAACCTGACGAATCGATGGCGCCAACCACTGTTAGAACAGCAACCTGCGACAAAAGAATTCGCCCAACCACACGCTCGTGATCCCGTCTACCCGACCACCAAGTAGACGCGTCATCGCTCCGGCAAATCACAAGGAATCACAAGAACGACGGGGAAGAACGCCCGATTCCCCTCTAGGTTGCAATCATATGCCAAACCGTAGGAGGAACAAGCGTATAGAAAAATAATAGATCTGTTTTTCTGTTTATCGTGGTCTGTTCCCAGACTCATGCACACAAAAATATTTAACGTCGGCTCCAGGCTACAATGTGTTCGGCCAAGGAATCCGATACCGACTCTAACAACCAAACTAAGCAAAAACGACCGAGCCGTATTGTCCGTGACCAACTCAGCCAATAAAAAAAACATCCGAATATTACTTTGCGTCTGCATGCCAGCATGCGTGAGAAAATACCAAGCAACATGCACATGGTCACCTTCTAGTCTATTCTATTGCTGCGTGGCATCCTTTTGGAGAATTGCATGTATTGGCTTGATATTTGATTCTTTGCTTCTTTTATTTTCCCGTAGCCCCATGCATGCATGAACAGTGATTGACTAGAAGTGTTTTCTTGGATGGTTGCATGCATGATTCCGTTGAATCTCCATCTTCTTTTTTTTCTCTTGATGTTTTTTTCCAATTAAAACTTTTGATGACGCCTGCTACCTTTCTCTACACCGCTCTCTTTATTAATTGTCTTCCGTACAAACCTGAGAACAATTAAAATACTAGAATTAGGTAGTAGCCAGTTCTCATGTAAATTAAAGCCAAATTTAATTAAGAGCGAGTTCACCTGTTGATTAATCTTTTTAGCTCGCGCTCGTGTAATCGGTCCAATCGGGATGTCCTCATCAGGATTAGAGCGGGGTGGGTGAAATGGCGCCAAGCATCTAGTGTCCTGTGTGACAAAAAAGTCCCTTAAAAGTTAAATGGTAAGTTCTATAGGATGGCGATCAGACCCGCAATGCTATATGGAGCTAGTTGTTGGGCGACTAAAAGGCAACATATATAGAAAATGAGTGTAGCATAGATGAGGATGCTGTAGTGGATCTGTGGTCATATAAGGCGGGATTGCATCCGCAATGATGATATACGTGATAGGGTGGGGGTAGCACCAATTGAAGAGAAGCTTGTCCAACATCGCTTGAGATGGTTCGGACATCTTCAACGACAGCCTCCTGAGTCACTGGTACGTAGTGGAATTTTAAGACGTACTGAAAATGTAAGAAGAGGCAGAGGTTGACCAAAATTGACATGGGAGGAAGCAGTTAAAAGAGACTTGAGGGATTGGAATGTATCTAAAGAATTAGCTTTGGATAGGAGTGCATGGAAGTTAGCGATCCACGTACTGGAACCATAAGAAAGTTAGGGGTAGTCTTTTAGGCTCTTAGCTCAGATAGCAGGTGTACAGCTTAGGGTTTTAGCGTGGTAGGTTTCATTTGAAGGCTCATTTCTCTTTGATCTTGAGAAGGTTTCATTCCTAGCCTACCCCAACTTGTTTGGGACAAAAGGTTTTGTTGTTATTGTTGTACAGATGGTTTGTGATTGGACGTGTCTGCGATACGCCACGTTATTAATTTATACCAAGCCAGACTGGTCCGCTACTACAAAAGAGGCTAAACTGGATGCTTACATCACATACAGTTCCTACGAACCGTCTGTACTGTAAGTAATACAGACGGTTCATACAAATAACCATTTGTGGTATTTTCACAGACGGTTATTTATACGAACCATCTGTGATAATACAAGACATCACAGATAGTTCTTACTAATACCCATCTGTAATAATTTACATATAGTTCTTGATAGTTCTTGATAAGAACCATCTGTGATAATGGCATATATCACAGATGGTTTTTTATTTAAACCGTTTGTGATACTTCACAGATGGTTTGTATTAAAAACCGTCTGTGATTATAAAGTTATCATAGATGGTTTGTATTAAAAACCATTAGTGATATGTTTCTCGCCTCGTAATCCTCCAAAATTTCATAATCTCCCGCCTGAGTCTGAGTAGGATCCAGTTTTGAGACACCTTTAGTAAAACGAGTATAACTTTTGCAAACGGTGTCCGTTTTCAACGTTCTTGTACTTGTTGGAAAGCTAATGATGAGCCTGATTAAAAAAACTAACTAGATTGTGCTAGTCACCCTCTGAGACCCTCGAAATCAGCCATCTTTAGCACCAAATTTGTGTTTTAAATTCTCAGTTTCTATTTTTGACAAAATTTTTGATCTTCCCTTCAGAATTTAGGTTTTGCCTCAACTGCAAAATTGTAGATCTCATCGAAACCTTTCAAACGAGTATGGATAAGCCATATAAAAGTTTGCTATTTTATCTTTTGAGACTAGCTATTTATATTGTACCGATATATTGTCTTTGTGACACCATTATCACCAACTGTTTTTGTTTTGAACCGCCTGTGATATCTTCTATTATCATAGATGGTTTTTGTTATGAACCATCTATGATATCTTCTATTATCATAGATGGTTTTTGTTATGAACCATCTATGATATCTCCTGTTATCATTGACAGTTTTTGTTATGAACCACCTATGATGTCTCTATCATAGACAGTTTGTAATCCGAACCATCTGTGATGTCTCGCCATGTCTCTGATCCACGGCATATCCCTTAGGATCCCGATCTCACCCATCCATTCTCTCCGCATTGAATGGCAAGCACCGTTCTCCTCCCCACCTCTCGCCTGTTATTAACCCCCTCTCCCTACTCGAAGAACCAATACCCCCAGTACTACACTAACTCGTTTGTGCGCGGCAAGTGTGGGAAGGGGTTTGGCAAGGGCGACTGAAATTTCATTTGAAGCATGATGGAAAGGAAGAAGGCAATGGCAAATCTGTACTATTCTAAGTCATCAATATAGAAGTGTTGATTTTGGCATAGAAGCTGAAAATTGTGTTCGTTGCCTTTTTGATTCTACTACAGATCTAGCTTAATTGGTAGTTTACTGCAATTTAAGAATGGTCAGTACTCCTAGTTTACTTCAATATATTAATTCTTGCTTGATATATATTGCTTCGTGAATAGTAGGTAGCTAGCTAGCTGTAGTTGTATTAATAATCCAATTTGACAATAATTTGTTACATGTGTAGTGTAGATAGACCGAAGCTGGATGTACGTTGAGAATCGTGTGAGTGAAGAGTATATTGATGGCGTGTCTGCTTTCACAAGAGCGACCGAGCAGGATATGTTGAAGAAGGGGGTGGAATATATCGAAGCTCACTTAATTCGAAGGGATTTCAAAAAGGGGTATACGTGTTGGACCAGTACAATCAATTTGATGAGTTGTCCCCATTCAGAGAAAGCATTAGCCTCGAGAAAGAACTGAGTGATGAAGTAAGCTATATGTGTGTCGACCAATGTGACGGGCTTTATTTAAAAGGAAATAGCCAAGTTTAATGATTTCACATGGTGAACACTTATTTGGAAATTATTCTAATGTAATTATAAGAAACTCGATATGTAATTAGGGAATTATTCCATTGTAATGGATTTAGTAATTAAGAAATAATTACATCTATGATTGTATATGCTTGCTTTTTTCATAGGCCATGGCTAGCACTTCGTGAGGCTAGCTAAAAAATAGGATTTGTTGTACTATCACAAACGGTTACATAATATAACCGTCTATGATACCTGTTGTGGCTACAGACCAAACAGTAGAGAAGGGGACTAGTAGAAGAGGAAGGAGAGCCAGATCTCTGGGAGAGGCGGTAAGAATGAGAGGATGTCCCCCCTTTGCCCCTCCTGGGGGTTTATATATATGAGTGGGGTAGAATGGGAAATCCCCATTCTACCCCTTAGTATTTACAAAGGATGAGGGTACATTGGTATATTTACACTGGTATATTCCTCTACACTATTGGGCCTATTACATGTTGAACTAGTTGCACAGCCCAGTCGCGGGGGGTTGGGCCACCCCCACAATAGGTACTCCCTCGACAGCAAGCGCTGAGGTCCCGATGGGCGAGCTGATGCGATCAACTATCCCAGCCCCTCGTTCCCCGACAGCAAGCGCAAGGGTGCCGACTAGTGAGCCGATGCAACTGGTAGCTTGTAGACCCCAGAGGCAATGCTTACGAGAAATCAATGAACTCCTGCGCTGAACCCCACGGCGTCCCACCGAGGCGATGCCTACGAGGCGGACGGTGAAGTCGAGCGCCGAAGACGTGCCGTCCCGCCGAGCGGATGCCTACGAGGCGGGCGGCGGAGTCAAGCGCCGAAGACGTGTCGTCGAGCGCTGAAGACATGTCGTCCCGCCGAGGCGATGCCTACGAGGCGAACGGCAGAGTCGAGCGCCGAAGACGTGTCGTCGAGCGCCGAGGACGTGCCGTCCCGCCGAGGCGATGCCTACGAGGCGGACGGCGAAGTCGAGCGCCGAAGACGTGCCGTCCCGCCGAGGCGATGCCTACGAGGCGAACGGCGAAGTCGAGCGCCAAAGACGTGTCGTCAAGCGCCGAAGACGTGCTGTCCCGCCGAGGCGATGCCTACAAGGTGGACGGCGAAATCGAGTGCTGAAGACATGCCGTCCCGCCGAGGCGATGCCTACGAGGCGGACGGCGAAGTCGAGCGGCGAAGTCGTGTTGTCCCGTTGAGGCGATGCCTATGAGGCGGACGGCGGAGTCGAGCGCCGAAGACGTGTCGTCGAGCGCCGAAGACGTGCCGTCCCGCCGAGGCGATGCCTACGAGGCGGACGGTGCAGTCGAGCGCCGAAGATGTGTCGTCGAGCGCCGAAGACGTGTTATCCTGCCGAGGCGATGCCTACGAGGCGGACGGCGCAGTCGAGCGCCGAGGACGTGTCGTCGAGCGCCGAAGACGTGCCGTCCCGCCGAGGCGATGCCGACGAGGCGGACGGCGTAGTCGAGCGCCGAAAACGTGTCGTCGAGCGTCGAAGACGTGCCGTCACGCCGAGGCGATGCCTACGAGGCGGACGGCGAAGTCGAGCGCCGAAGATGTGTCGTCCCGCCGAGGCGATGCCTACGAGGCGGACGGCGAAGTCGAGCACCGAAGACGTGCCGTCCCGCCGAGGCGATGCCTACGAGACGGACGGCGCAGTCGAGCGCGGAAGACGTGTCATCGAGCGCCGAAGACGTGCCGTCCCGCCGAGGCGATGCCTACGAGGCGGACGGCGAAGTCGAGCGCCGAAGACGTGTCGTGGAGCGCCGAAGACGTGCTGTCCCACCGAGGCGATGCCTACGAGGCAGACGGCGAAGTCGAGCGCCGAAGACGTGTCGTCCCGCCGAGGCGATGCCTACGAGGCGGACAGCGAAGTCGAGCGCCGAAGACGTGCCGTCCCGCCGAGGCGATGCCTACGAGGCGGACGGCGTAGTCGAGCGCCGAAGACGTGTCGTCGAGCGTCGAAGATGTGCCGTCCCGCCTAGGCGATGCCTACGAGGCGGACGGCGAAGTCGAGCGCCGAAGACGTGCCGACCCGCTGAGGCGATGCCTACGAGGCGGACGGCGTAGTCGAGCGTCAAAGACGTGCCGTCCCGCCGAGGCGAGCGCCAAAGATGTGTTGTCCCGCCGAGGCAATGCCTAGGAGGCGGACGGCGAAGTCGAGCGCCGAAGACGTGTCGTCGAGCGCCGAAAACGTGCTGTCCCGTCGAGGCGGTGCCTACGATGCGGACGGCGCAGTCGAGCGCCAAAGACGTGTCGTCGAGCGCCGAAGACGTGCCGTCCCGCCGAGGCGATGCATACGCGCAGGCGGCCGCGCCGTCAGGCGGAGACTTGCGGGGATGCTCGGCGCGTAGAGTCTTCGTCGCGCGGGGACTCAGCGACCAGAGGCCAGAGGGGCGGAGCTACGGCACGCGGAGGCTGGTGGCTTCCCTGCACGCAGCACACAACGAATGCAAGTGCTGTGCATACAGATACTTACGTTCTTTTCAGTGAGCAGCGCGACTCGGCGTCCAGGCATTGGGTGCCTCCTCGCCGAGGACTCCGGAGACCCCGCCGGGACCTCGCCAACACGGAGTGTGTCACTGAGGCGTGGGCTGCGTCGAAGGAGACCTCGCCGGGACGTCGCCGACGTGGAGCTCGGGGGAGGGCTGGTTTGCGCAGAGGCGTGGCCTGCTCAGAGGCGAGCTCGGCAGGACCTCGCCGAGCCGGTGTCATGCTTGTCAAACCTTGCGGCGGTCAGCGTCGAGGTCGACCTCGTCGGAGGTGAAGCCAATGTTGCGGTCTGTAGCGGACGACCTCTTCGCAGTCGATCGTGGCCATGCAGACCGGAGACGCTCAACACAAAGCAGCCGCAGTGGGAGCACGTCTTTGCGTTGTCACTGAAGCGGGCGGAGGACTGTTGGAAATAATCAAGACTTTGCCGGATGCTACACAGAGAAAAGGTCAGAAGCCTGCCCAAACCTGCGTGAATCTGAAGCCACAAGCTGCACTCGGTCAAATAAAATTGCAGTTGAGATCTGCATGCAGGGAAGTTGAATCCTGGAGAGGTGGCCAAGTCAAGAAGAGGTGGCTTGAATTGTGGATCAGCTAGCTCACCGCGCGTGTGTTAGTTATTGGCTAGTGTTTATTTAAAGCATGCTGTGTTTAGGAATGAGTCAAGGGGAAAATATCCGGAGAAGAAAAATATAGTCCATGGTTGTGTGCGTGCTATCTAGTGTATCTTCTTCCTTCATTTGTTCCTTTGTGAGTATATGTGTGTTCATTCTCTACGTGAGTTCGCGTGTGTTCTGAAGGGATGAATCAATGTGCGAATTTCTAACAGGAGAGCTGCGTAGAGAGAGTTAGGGGTTGAGTGAATCAACTAGATACAAAAGAGTTGAGATTGAGAGTGTGTGTGTCCACGAAAGTACTGTGTGAGTGCATTCTCGATTTCTAACATTTGGTATCAGAGCGGAGGTTGAGTTCTTGAGCGGTGTATGCCCAAGTACTTGCGGCTTGAGAAGATGTCGATCGTTGAGGCGGCGTCGGCGGCAAGCAAGGGGGGAGGGATGTCTCTCCAGTACCCGGTGCTGAACAAGACGAACTACACAGCTTGGGCAACGAGGATGAAATTCCTCATGAAGGCGCAAGGCGTGTGGGAAGCAATTGAGCCCACGAGGAATACTGCTGTTGATGAGAAGAAAGAAGAAAAGGCCATGGCAATCATCTCCCAGGCGTTGAGCGATGTGACGCTCATGCAAGTTGCGGCCAAGAACACTGCCTTGGAGGTGTGGACAGCTCTCCGCACCATGCATATGGGGGCTGATCGAGTCAAGGAAGCGAAGATCCAGACGCTGCGCTGGGAGTTTGAAAATCTCAGCATGGGCGATGCAGAATCGGTGGACGATTTTGCGATGAAGGTAACCTTGCTTGTTGGCCAGATGCAGGCACTTGGAGAGAAGATAGAAGAGAAGAATGCCGTCAAGAGGTTTTTGCGAGCCGTCTCCGACAAGTTCATCTATATTGCGACGACGATCGAGTATTTTGGCGACGTCAACAACATAGCTCTTGAGGAGGTCGTTGGCTCCCTCAAAGCGTATGAGGAGCGCACCCAACACCGTCATCGCAGCAACGGGGGTGAAGAGCATCTCCTTCTCACGAAAGCCCAGTGGGAAGCTCGATCATCAAGACAAGGCGGTGGTCGTGATTCCAAGACAAAGCGCGACAAGAGCCACATCAAGTGTTTCAACTGCAGTGACTACGGGCACTATGCATCAGAGTGCCGCAAGCCAAAGCGTGACCGTGGGGATCAGGTGAACCTCATGTGTGCACAGGAAGATGAACCTGCTTTACTTTAGTTGAGTCTAGAGTAGAAGGAATGTTAGCAAATAATTGAGTCTAGACTTAGTTTTTTTTTGCTTTATTATATTTGCATGTGTGTATGGTGCAACAGGTGGTGTGCCTGAGATTGTACCAAGTAGTATCGCACGGAGTTATTCTAGGTGCAGGAGAACCGGAGAGTCCGGAGTAGCGGGGAGCCACTTGAACCTGCGGATTAATCCTAGATAACAGGTGCAGAAAATAATTACCGATGGCAAGTAGCCAGGATGGCCGGGTCATCAGTCATGAGTTACATGTAACAGGAGTGAAAGATTTGGCATAGCAAAGTCTTGATAAGGGGGGAGATTATTGGAAATAATCAAGACTTTGCCGGATGCTACACAGAGAAAAGGTCAGAAGCCTGCCCAAACCTGCGTGAATCTGAAGCCACAAGCTGCACTCGGTCAAATAAAATTGCAGTTGAGATCTGCATGCAGGGAAGTTGAATCCTGGAGAGGTGGCCAAGTCAACAAGAGGTGGCTTGAATTGTGGATCAGCTAGCTCACCGCGCGTGTGTTAGTTATTGGCTGGTGTTTATTTAAAGCATGCTGTGTTTAGGAATGAGTCAAGGGGAAAATATCCGGAGAAGAAAAATATAGTCCATGGTTGTGTGCGTGCTATATCTAGTGTATCTTCTTCCTTCATTTGTTCCTTTGTGAGTATATGTGTGTTCATTCTCTACGTGAGTTCGCGTGTGTTCTGAAGGGATGAATCAATGTGCGAATTTCTAACAGGAGAGCTGCGTAGAGAGAGTTAGGGGTTGAGTGAATCAACTAGAGACAAAAGAGTTGAGATTGAGAGTGTGTGTGTCCACGAAAGTACTGTGTGAGTGCATTCTCGATTTCTAACAAGGACGAGGTCCACCTTCTTCAGGCGGAGACGAGTGTTCGGCAGCGCGGAGACCGGCGTGGCGGCTTCTTGTTCGAGCCGAAGACTTCGGGCGGGAGCCAAAGACTTCGTGCGAGGCAAATCCAGCGCGGGGGCGCCGAGGCCCCGTGGAGCTCCATCCGAGGCGGGCGGGAGGACCTTCAGCGCAGGCAGGCATACGCAGCGCAAAACCCGCGGAAGTCAAGGTAGAGGCCGAGGTGGATGAGCGAATCTTGCGGGCGTCAACACGACGCCGCATGGAGACAGCCTGACGCTCGTGCATGGGCCATGCAAGCGGGCGCGAAGAGCCGGTGGAGGCCGACGCCCATCTCCTCTAATGACGCCCGAATGCACTACCCTGCGAGCTCGTACTGCCGATGGCGAACCCGGTCGAAATATGCCTTCGCATCATCGCAGAAGCGGGCTCCGTCGCGGAGGCGAGGTCTTGAGCGGAGCCGAGCGCGCGGAGGCGGGGTCCGAGATGGGGATCTTGACGATGCAGCTCGTACTCCTCCGCGAAGTGGGGGTTGATGGCCGGCGCTCCGATGCCGTGGTCCTCTCTGCGGAGTCCTTGGTCGAGGTGGTTATCTTCTGCACGGAGTTGGGACTTCGTCTGCCCGGAGTCGAGTGGAGGTCGGGGCCCGGCTTCCGCGACGCGGAGTTCAAACGGAGGCCTGATGCTGGCTCGACGTGGGACTCAGCGAAGCTGGGGTGGGACCCAGCGAAGATCCTCCCATGGGGCGACGAAGCCTATACCGATGGCAGCGCCAACACTGCGCGCGGCCCCTCCGGGCCCGCCGTTCGCTTGCGTGCATGCCGGTGTCATCACGAAGCGCAGACCTCGAATCATGCATGTATGGCGCGAAGACCTCAGCGTGGGACGCCAAGCTCCAAGCAGTCGATGTTTTTCCCTGCATGCAGCACATGCCAAACAGAGCGCTTCACACGTACACTTACCTCTTCTCCTGAAGGCGTGCATATGCACGTACACTCCGCGGGCGAAGCCAGAGCCAGCCGAGGCGTGGAGGCGTTGGGACACAAAGTTGACGGCGGAGTCTCATATGGAGGACTTCGGACAAGCTTCGAACCGCTCGATGAAGGGAGCGGAGGCCAATACGAAGGCTTCGGGTACAGCGGCGGAGGCCTCGTACAGCTCGGCGAAGGCTGCTCTCTGGCCTTCGAAGCTCGTTCTCAGCGCGGATGGCTCGTAGAGTGATGCATGGCTAGACATGTGGATGGATATTTGCTGGGCGCTTGCATGGACAGACGTACGCATGCATGGATGGATAAACATGTATGGGCGGATACTTGAGTGCATGCAAGCGTGCAACTCGTGCTTGCTACGCGAATGTGATTGCATGCACTTTTTTTTATTGAGCGTCAAGTATTGCGTACGTACTTGAAGCCTGATGCTCTCTCCCTTGACGTTTGCCGTGCTGAGCTGAGTGGAAGTCCGAGCCCAGCTTCGGCGGGGCTCGGAAGCTCGGCGCGGAGGCGCGACTGTTCGTGTGGACTCCGACATGCGGGAGCGAAGTCTGGTAGCAGGCGTCGGAGGGAGGGGTGGTGTCATGGCGAACTGCAGCAGCTCGATGGCGCACTATCCGAACGGAAGCCGGCGCGAAGGCCAGTACTTTACACAGTCCCAAGCCTCACTTCCCTGCATGACCACCCCCAACAGAGCGGAGGCAGGAGCAACATAAAAAAAAAGCGATTCGAGTAGATCTACTCAATACTGTATCTACAAAACAAAGCGAAGTATACAAACAAAGCCCATATGACTCCACAGTCAGTATGGTTGAATTTTTAGCAAGCAAACTACTTATCTGCTGCTACAAATGCCACGAATGAAGCAGCGTGCTCCCAGGGACAGAAAAGATCCACACAACCGCCACTTTTGCTGAATATTGGAGAAATATCTTCCGTACGTAACTTCTAGTCGTCCCCACGGACGGCGTCATCTGTTGTGGCTACAGACCAAACAGTAGAGAAGGGGACTAGTAGAAGAGGAAGGAGAGCCAGATCTCTGGGAGAGGCGGTAAGAATGAGAGGATGTCCCCCCTTTGCCCCTCCTGGGGGTTTATATATATGAGTGGGGTAGAATGGGAAATCCCCATTCTACCCCTTAGTATTTACAAAGGATGAGGGTACATTGGTATATTTACACTGGTATATTCCTCTACACTATTGGGCCTATTACATGTTGAACTAGTTGCACGGCCCAGTCGCGGGGGGTTGGGCCACCTCCACAACAATACCAACATCACAGATGGTTCTATCATGGAACTATATGTGATTTAGTTAATATCACAGATAGTTCTGAACAGTCTATGATATTAACATCACAGAGGTTCTTTAATGGAACTGTCTATGATAGTTCTTTCTATAAATAGGGCCCCACTAGGGTTCTCACCCTTACTCCTCGCTTTTGTGCCCCTATTGCCCGTCCGTCCCCGCCTCCTCAAGTGCCACCTCCTCCTCAATCTCCACCTCCCACATACGTAGATCTGGCAGCAGCTCCCCATCCGGCCACCTCTCCTCACGCAAATCTATCGCATCCAGCCTTCCTTTGTCTCTGTCTTCTCAAACCTCGGTGACCTCGGCATCTTCTTCCCCAACCACAATGATGTCTTCGCCACCGGCATCCTCAATCAGCCTCTTCTTCCCCAACCACAACGACATCTTCATTGACTTCCTCTGCTGGGGTTACTCTCCATCAATATGTGAGTTAGCGGTTTATCTATGTTCTTGTGAGTTAACCATGAGTAGTTTATCTATGTTCTAGGATTTGGACCAATGATAGGGGTTCGGATATTAGCTCGATGATGATACTGGCCTAATACTAAAATTGGATATTCAAGCTTGAGCTCTAAATTGTTACTATTACTATCATTTGTCAATCTTGTGGTTTGTCACTTTCGAAATAATTGGCTAATTTATTTTGTGAGCTTTAGTGTTCATGATATATGTTTCACTTGTTAGCTAATTCTATTTGTTGTCAAACTTGTTGAATCTGTGACTGTATTGTTGGGAGTATATTAAGTTGACATACTATCCTACGATCACTTGCTTTGCCTTCCTACTAGCCAAAAGCTTAAATGATGAATTGAAGCTTGGTAGATAAGTAATTTGCTATTTAAGAGCTCAAGGTTTGAATCTCATATTTTATATCCAATTAGTGAAGAGTATAGACTGTAGTAGCAGGACGGTCAAGATTAATTCTTGTGTAACCCTACATCCGATAGCACTAAACTAAAATTTGAGCTTTATGCTAATTTTAGTTGATTCCCTATTCTTGAGAATGCTCTTTATGCTCTTTATGTTTATGCTTTTGATGAGATGGTAGAATTATATATTTATATACAATTTTGTCATTTATATACAATTCATTTAAATCCAAATATATGCTTATTCATTAATTGCACTATTGAAATTCTTATGAAATCAATGCAAAGTTCTTATTGATGTCGCCAATTGGGTCTAATGATTAGAAGACTGATGTAACTAAGCATGGCAGAGGAGTATCTAAAAGGCCAGCGGGCTGAATGAGCATGATGAAGGTCTCTCCAGATGGGATCCCTCTGCAACTGAAGAAAGCAACTGCAGCATTTTGGACTACCTGCGGGATAATTAGAAGGGAACATGTCCCTATCACCGTATGGATGAAGATGACATGAGAGAAATGTGCTATGGATGGAAATTTCAAACTCATTCGAGATCCCAGCAAAAGTCCAAGAACGCATGCAGCGGCGTGCACTCCTCGTGATGGGAAAAGCCTGGAAGACCTTCAAGAGCACGCTTGTCATGCAGTACATGACCAAGGATCGCACACCCTTTACGAGATATCCTTCTGTGTTACCAGAAACATGGGAGGCCTTTGTGCAGATGAAGATGACAACCAAATTTCAACGGGAAAGTGCGGCGCAAAAGGCTATCTAGGCACAAAACACTCACCCCCATAGACTTGACACTACTGGGTATGTGAGTAAAATCCCACAATGGAGGATGAGGTCGCAATCTGATCGAAGATCTGCCATCATTTGTCAGCATCACAAACGAGCACCCGAAACTAGTTAAGAGCGAGGTCATCAATTACGTCTTCAGGCATCGTCTCTTTCAAAAACCCTGTAGACGAGAAAATGTCCCAAAACATGGTAAGATATGCTAAACTACCTAGATGTTAATAGGTCAATAACTTCATGGGGTCTAAAATAACATGATTGCTTCTTGCAGCAAATATTGACTACCGAATCTTTCGAAGGCTCCTTCTAAGTAGTCAGTGAGAGGAATATAGTGTCTATGGCCCTTGGAAACAAGGAGCACCCAGGTTGCATGCGAGGCCTAGGGGTTTACATATCTTGGAGGCACGGATTCCCAAATAACTCCAAGGCGTATAGGAGTAAGAAGAGATCCAATGCTGAGCATGAGGAAAGTATGAAATGAGACTTTGATGCAAAACTTGAGGACATAACTGCCTCACTTTGAGTAGAGATAGATGCATTGAGGAAAGAACTAAGAGAAGTCCGCAACTAGTTGCAAGCCACCCCCATTATTACGGTACCCAGTCCCCCTCAACATCGGAGTAGTTGTGCGCCCACGCCACTTTCTGAACATAGCGATGTCCACTTACCTATCGATGACATACAAGTAATATACATCTCTTAAATGCTATATAGATAGACCTAGTAGATACCTTAGCTCATCATGTATCGTTATGTAGGAGGCCATTCTGTGTATCCTCAGAATCAGGGTTATTGGCTCCATTCCCATTGATGTTGGGTGGGGGTTGACGTATCCATGCCTGCCAGGGACGTTGGTGCACGGTGCTCAGCTATGGACCAGTTTTGCGAAGGTCCAGGTGGTCATGGTTAATGACGTTTTTAGGGCCGTCCTATTGGACAGGCCCCAAACAGAGAAATCATAATACTAGGGGATGTCGTTCACACATTCGTCTAGTGGCCCAAGAGGGACATCACCCTGGACCCTTTTGTGTCACGATCTCCGCATGACCCTGGACCATGAAGGCGACGCTGATAATGTACTGCATGCGAGGCACTAAGGCCCAATCGACGAAGATTAATGTGCCTCCCAATGAACGGAAGTTCATGCTCAGAGTGTCGTTGGTCCCCGAGTCACAATTACCCAAGCTTGTACTAGTTTGCAATACTTTGCATACCTGGTACATGCAGAGGTCCAAGACAAAGCCAAACAGACATAGTGGATTCACCGTGAGATACATGGAGGTGCAATTCCTCCATGACTCAGGCTACATCGTCGTGACCTTCAAAAACTTATTCTTCTATTCAATCTTGACAAACTCGACACCTCACTTCTACGATGCTAGACACTGTAAGTGTACTGTACAATCAAGTTCTACATTCATGTAATATCGATAAATGTCATAACTCATTGCTTATGTATAGGTCTATGATCCAACAAGTCCAATGGCGGCGAGAACTTGTGGGTTTCCTCGACCCACAGTTGGTCTCTAAGAAACCCATCATTGATAATGAACCCTTCACTCCAGATAACATAATGAGGGGATTGCTTGCTCACAGTGACAAGGACTATATCATGGTACCCTTTAACATGGGGTAAGTGCTATCCTAGTTGCCATACAAGTTTCATTTATACTTTATATGCAACATGAACTTAGAATTAATCACTATGGTGACATACATGACCAGGAGTCACTGGATTCTGATTGTGATTGTACCAAAGTGGAGCAAGGTAATATACCTTGATTCTCTACTTATGAGCAACCATGACTTCACCCGTGTGCAACAAACACTTGACAGGTAAACTCATTTCCTTTTGATCCATACATAACTCTATTGTAGTGTTCCCTTCATTTGCAATGGCTGAGGCTATCTTTTTGGAAGCACATAGGTCATTCAGCGCTTACGTTGCCTAGGGAGGGAGACACAAGAAATCTAGCACCACACTACAACATAGGACACGATTTCTAGTATGCACTACAACACAAGAATCCTATATCACACTTCGTAATAATGCCCCTAGAACTAATAATACCTATGTACGTAATTCTATTTTTATAGTGCCACCAGCAGCTATAAGGCAACGTATGTGGATTCTACGTTTGCCGCCATATGAAGGACATCATGGCCACTAAGACGAATGATCCAGAGGTTTGTCAACTTGCCAATAATTATTTCATGATTATCAATATATATGTAGTATAAATAACAGGGACACCATGGGGCCCAGACTCCATGATTGAAACCTTTTATCCATGATTAAGACTTTCTATCTTGATATATTATATATCATTGCACTTGTACGAATCTAAAAGCAATCCAAAGGCAGAGAGGTTTGGTGCCCAGACACCATGGTGCCCCATTTCAGCGTCCTATATGTATGTATGTATGTATGTATGTATGTATGTATGTATGTATGTATGTATGTATGTATGTATGTATGTATGTATGTATGTATGTATGTATGCTAGCTAAGGACTTTAACACTCCTAGCGATAGTGCGTGGAATTCGATGTAAGTACATTAGATCTTTACAAACTCGCTGAAATTCAAGGAAAACTCTCTCAATTCTTGATAGCAGAGGTTATAAACAAGATTGGATAGTTCTACCCCGGCGATGAAGAATAGAGAATGGACTTGACTGGGGATAGTTATAACCCGGACTTCCCCTACCTGGTAGGGTTTACTCCAGGCCACGAGGAAATCTCGCTAGATGATTCTATGGACGAGGGGGCCTCCCTCAGAAGTGGAGATTCTAGACAGGAGGTTTTTGTCCTACCCTCAGATTCTCATCACTCTCTTGGAGGAAGGCCTAAAGATGCTCCCTGACGATCACACTCTCCCCCCTCTCGTGAGGGTGGTGACAAGACCTCTAGTGATGAGCCGGACAATTACTCTGATGAGCGTGGGAGAATTCCTATAAACAGTCACTCTCCTCTGAAGCATCCCTAGTTTACATCAGGAGTTGAGGATCCCGAGACTGCTGGACGGAAGCAACTGGTGGCTCAGAGTGCTTTGCCTGGGCATGTCCAGTATCAGTCCAAAGAGGCACGATAGCTTCAGCAGATCAATGACTTTCTTGAGAACCTGACTCAGGAGCTTGCTCAGGCATTGGGCTATGACCACTCCGTTGAAGACATTGCGCAAAGGCTCCGCTTTGTGATGGCCAGACTTGAGTAACCTCATTGACATCACTCTAAGAATCAACAAGTTACGACCATGTCTAGTCCATCACAAAACTCACCTTGCAGGATTCAGTATAATGACAGGGTGTGTCGCACCCCCGATCACAGTGCCAGTCGGAGGAGGATGCGCCGAATGGCTCTTGATCAGTAGGTTGATGTTCGGTCACCACTTCGAGCAAGGAACCTACAGTAGCGGATCAACTATGAGTACTATCCTCATATTGACGAGACCTATTATAGGTTCGATCCGTCCACGGTTAGGCATTGGCGAGTGCGCTCGCCCGACGATGTCATCTACTCGTTTCTACAAAGGAGACATCAAGAGATCATTACTAGATGCCGCGCATTCATGCCTGAGCTCTGAGTAGTATGCTGGCTGTCGTGATTTTGACCAGTGAACATGGAGAAATTTGATGGGTCCCAGAATCCCATCGAGTTCCTCCAAATTTACACAACTGCAGTTTGGGCAGCAGGAGGAGGTGAGCATATCATTGTGAACTATTTTTCAATGATGCTCAAAGGATCTGCTTTATCCTAGTTGCTCAATGTCAGATCCCGGAGCAGCAACTCCAGGACCCTCTGTAAATCGCACTATCCTAGGAAAAGCTAGTGCACACAGGGTTAACAATGATGCATATCTCACATAACAACCACACTTTATTATATAGCAAGGTATAAGACTTATGGCCAAAGTTTACAATATTAGCAAAAAGAAGACAGCGGGAGATAAATAAGTAGCAGCCCATCCATTCTTTCCACAGGCGAATGACTGTAAGATGTGGCCTAGTCGCAATCCTCACCATAGTCATCGAAGGCTTCCTCTGGAAAGAAATTAAATTGAGCAACATGAGCTCATAAAGTACTCCATAAGTTACACCAGGAGTTTAACAGAGTTAATGCATGCATAAGGAGGATCAAAGGAAGGCATAATATGGTTAATTTGCATAAAAGGCAACATTGGAGTAAATATTGTAAAGTATGAACACAAGCTGAATTTGATACAATAAATAGAAACAAGGTTATAACAAAATATTACCATTAGTGCATGCTCTAACCAAACACTAACCTATCCAAAAGTATTCTACCCAGACCATCTTTTCCAAAATGAACTCATATGGATTCCATCCATCCATAAGGTTTCCATAAACCATTTTCAAAAGCAAAGTCTAATCCGTGAAAAACTTCACTTAGCTTGCCCATGACCATGAGCACGGCTATCTAGGATAGATTATACACTCTGCAGATGTTGTACAGCTTTACCCACAAGACATGATCATCCCATATTGCCACCGGATAAACACACTTCCTTTGGTGTGCAGCGAGGAGATCATGACAAAGCCTTTACAATGTTCTGTTGTCAACTAGATCACGCTACCACTAAGGTTTCACCACAACATGAATCCACATGTTGGGACCCCCTCTTGTGCCATGTGAGACTTCTCGCAGCCTACGCCACGCTCACATTCAGCCTATAGAGAGATCAAATTTGAACTTCACAAATTATTCGGCCACGTCTGTCCCATACCAGACTTGTGGTAGTACGATGTGACTTTGTAATAGTAGCTCATAGACCAGTCCTTCACTTGACTTACGCCCTACCACAAATGATGTGACCATGCCACAAACGCATACGACCATAGCACCTAATATTAAGATTGAACAAACCCCATGTGCCTGGTAATCGACATTGAGTTAACAATGCATGCCAACAAGCACCCACCACCATACCAATACCTAAGTCTAAACCAAGTTTTATATTTTATTTGAAAATTTTTGCATAAACATTCTTAACTCACCAAAGTCAAGAATACTCTTTAAAAGTTTATCATTTCATGTGAAAGATTATCCCAACCCAAAATTATTCTAAGCATGGCTAAGCAATTCTACAAAATTTCTAGTTAATACTAATGTGCTAACTAGATTTTCATCTAGGGTGGCAAGGCATGAGTGTTCAGAGTCAAATTTGGCTTTAAACAAAGGAATTGGGCATAACTAGAGTTTAAACTGAATTTAAACTAGATTTGAATAAAAGTACGCATGCATATTATTTAAAAACAACATAAATAATTTGAACTATTGGGAACAACATGATCAAGGGTGTAACTTGCCTTGCTCAGGGTCCTGGTTCGAGTCGTTGAAGTCGTGCTCTCCGAGATCGTCGTAATCTATATGCGAAGACCCAAAGCAAATAAATTCAAATAAAATTCAAAAAGATTCTAGAAATGAATAGTTTAGGATTCTAGAAGAATTTAGAAATTTGAACGGGTCAAATCGGAGTTAAAATGAAGAAATACAGGCTTCTAGAAGTTTAAAAAGAGAGAAAATGAAAAAGGCTAATTTCTAGAATTATTTTTATACTGAAAAAGGTCATTTATGATGTCAGCAAGATTTTTAATTTTCATGGCATGCATGCGGCTGCCACGTGGGCACGGGGGCGCTGACATGGCCGGCGGATGCGGCGGCGCACGGGGGCGGTGGGCTCACTGGAGCTCTAGCGCTCGGCGGCGGCCGGCGAGGGGCGGAGCTGTGAGAGAAGGCGGCGGCAGTTCGGTCCTTACCCGGCGTCGAGCTCGGGGGAGGTCGGAGGAAGGGTGGTGGCGGGAGAGGAGCGGCGGCGGCGGCAGGTCTCGGGGACGGCGGGCTCTGGTGGGTGAGAGCTGTCAGGACCCAGATTTTATAATCCGGATTCTACTGTGTTTAGCTGCACTATTCCCTGGATCAGTAGATAGTGCACACAGTTATAGTTATGGACATCAAAATACATATCATGCGGAAGCGTAAAAATAACAGTAAACTTACTCATGGGCCGATGAGGCCGAAATCATTAAATTGCAGCAGCGAAAGAACGAAGCACACAGGTGGGACCTTCAGGACATGCCCACAGGCAGCCAACTGGAGGTTCGCGACCTAGCCCTTGACAATCTTCATCTTCTCTGCCAGCTTGTCCAATCTTGTTGCTGAGGCGTAGTGATTTGATTCCTGATTCTGAATTTTGTCGCAAAAGCGAGTGTGACCACTCCAACCCCGTGCTCCGCGAGCCAATACACATAATGCAAATAAATAGTATGCATGGCTTAACAAAGGAGGGGCTCGGGTTATTTTATTTGCCAAAAATCGCTCTTGGTAGCATTATCATGATTTAATTTTAGTATTATTGTTGCTACCTAAACTCCACACAACAATTGCCATAATTGACTTAATCCACCAAAATACACTTTAATTATTGACTGCTGTCTAAGACTCCAAACAGCGAATAACATCATTTAACTAATCCACCGATCTCTTTCTTTCTATATTGATTTCTATCTACCCCTCGAAACAGTGAACGACATCATTTCATTAATCCCCTGATCATACAATCTCTATATGGTTTGCTGTCTAAAACTCTAAACATGTAGTGTCATCCTTTATCTAATATCACTTAATTAAACCACCAATATCGTTTGTATTCTAATCCCTAACAATCCAATCCTTTTTGTTGTTGATCCACAACCATAATTTGCTCTTTCAATTATCAACCTTATTATCCATTATCCATCTCTAACTACTTCACTATTGTACCTCCACCAAGAATATCATTAATCAAGTCTACGAATCGCTAGTATACATCCACCAAGAGTATCATTGATCAGATCTAGGATTCTCTATTAAATATCCACCAAGAATATCATTGATCAGCTCTATGATTCACTAATATATCTCCACCAAGAATATCATTGATCAAGATTAATCTCCTATAGTTATTTTCATACCTCCAAATTTTCCAGAAATTCTCAATTCATCCATCTAGAAATCGTTCAAATCCTATTAATCCCAATATTGTCAACATCTCCCAAGAATTTATATCAAATATCAGTGTTGTAATCCAACCATTACCTTCGCATTTCCTAATACTCCAAAAATCATATAATTCATCTATCTATTCTATAAATCCATTTGGGCTCCATCCATTTATTTCTCCTAGACTCCACGCTATCATTATCCCTCCTATGATCAATCATGAATCCACCAACTTCTTTATGTGATTACCATAAACAACCATCTTCACCCTCCACGGATGCCCCATTCAAGCCATCACTGCTAGCACGCCACAGCAAAACTTCACCCTCCACGGATGCCCCATTCAAGCCGTCACACTGACTGCCACTTGCACTACCTCACCTCCTCCATCTATGACGATGACTTTCGGGGTCCGGTAAATCTACTAAGCCAAGTTGTACTTTACAGACTTGTGGTTGTACTTGTTTTACAGGGGAGGTCATGACAAGATTCAGTCCTTAGGGTTATCTGGACAGTTCTACCACAAACCACACTCTCGTGCACACCTGCACCATACCCCCAAACCATCCGCCCAGATAAATAAGCAATTTGGGATTTTTGGGAATATAAAATAACCATATCCAACATACACCAGTCATTACCACCATGACTGCCCAACCAATTTTTCTCAGAATTAAAAGTGATGCTTGGGCGCTCTCACGCCCATGAGTATCTAAACACTACTAAGCATGGCATATCAATTACAGACTTATTTTCGAAAGGTTACTATTATAATTTTGCTAGGGCGACAAGGTGCACACATTCAGATATTCCAAAGGAGGTGTAATATTATTCAAGGCAAACAATGGGCATATATCTAGAATCTTAAATTAACATGTATTTGCATATAAAGTAACAGCATGCAATTTGATACTAATAAAAATAGTTTGCAGAAAATGTAGGTTCAACATGATCAATGTATTGACCCGCCTGGAGCGGTTTACCGCGGTCTTGAGCTCACTCAAAGCCTTCTCATGTGATGGGCTTGAATTTCTAGTCTTCGTCTTTATTTGGATCTGGATGTTACTTGATTCCCATAGACCTTCCGGATTCCACTTCTAATTACACGACAAACAACTGAATCCAAATAAAAAAACAAATAACTCAAAAGGTCCAAATGAATCCAAATAGACTCAATTTAACTTTATTATAGGTTAATGGGTGTTTGTGACAAGATTGATTTGGGCGTAGAGTGTTGACGGAGTTAATTGAGGTTGTAGTAAAGAGAAGGATGAAGGAGGGAAATCTGCCGACATAGCTGTTTAATGAGCTTCCATGATATGGGGAATATTCACAAGAATGTTCTACTTTGGATTTGAGGGTGGCTCGGTATAGCCGAATTTTTGAATACCATGGATCGATCTTCTATTTAATAACTCCTTTTATTATTACTATATTTATTTAGGAAGTTCGACGAGTTAGTTTAGACCTATGCATCGATGCAGGATCTTAGCTTGTTATTTCTTGAATGGCACTAATTGGTATATCGCAAGAGCATTAACCATGACCTAGGGGTTATACACCGATTGTAATCTATCCGGCATTCTAAGCTAATGGTCAGTCGATGTGGTACCGTGTTCAACATTATTTCCCCGACAGTTCATTTATTAAGATTCTTTTATTTGCCCTAACGGTTCTAATCAATTATTGGTAGTGTCAGCCATATTCCAAGATTAATCGACCAAATGAGAACAGATGCTTTAATTTAGACGTCGTTTATTGCAGTAGTTTAACTTCTATATTCTACAGTTATTTTATATGAAATATTAATCTAACCACCAATTATCATTATTAACTAAATCCCGCGTTTGAGATTTACCTATCGGCGATGTACTGATGGTGGGTTTATAAATCATGACTTTTTAATATATATATATATATATATATATATATATATATATATATATATATATATATATATATATATATATATATATATATATATATATGTATATATATAAATATCATTTTAGACGGCTCCAGCATATCCTTTAATTTTTATGAAGCTACTTGAGTCATCATTTAATCGAATCTACCCTTAAGATTTATTTTGTAGTTGCATGTCATATGGTATAGCATATTTTTAATCTCTAATTAAGGGTAATCTTTTAAATTTCAAGTCCCGCTTTTGTAGGTAACACACCTGTTGTAGGGGTGGTCCCCACCTAAGCCCAGCAGGCCTGTTAGGAGGTTATAAGAACCAGAGTAACATGTGTAATGACATAAGCGCCCCTAATGGGGATGTACGGATGTAAGGGCATAACTGTAAAAGCATACTCCATGTGAATATATATATATCAGGATGAGGGGGAGTGTGAGGCAGAACACTCCCACCTCCCCACTACCATCTCTCTCTCTGTTTGGTCTGTAACCACAACAGTTGGCGCCGTCCGTGGGAAGGACAAGGACAAGCCCGAAGATCGAAGAAGAAGGATGGCACCGAAAAAAGCTTCATCAGCGGCGGCGAAGGGAAAGAAGACAGCTGGGTCGGAGCGGCGCGTGAATACCAGGGCTTCGGCATCGGCCGCCGAAGGAGCTGGCGGCGGCGCAGGCGCAGTGGTCGCGGACGTCGACGCTCGCACCACAGCGACCGACCCCGCCAGCGTCGCTACAACGACACCCAACCCCGTCGCTGGCACTGCAGCGGTAGCCCCCGCCACCCTCGCCGGCAGCGTGGATCAGGCGGCCGGGGGCAGCCGCAGTGAAGCATCCGGCGGATCTGGAGGTCTTGAGGCGATGGTCCCTGCACCGACCCGTCCGCTGGGTGTTCCGGCGGCCCCGACAGCACCCGCGGTGGAAAGCGCCCTACTGGCAGCCCTCGACGCGTTCCAACGGGAACTAGGGGGCCTTCGTGGAGCTGTCCGAGATATGCAAGAGCCTCGGAGCCAGCAGGCCGCGCCAGTAACCGCGCCCGACCCTCGCGAAGCCCCCGCGTCTAGCCGTGTGCTGCTGCGACGCGTAGATCCGGAATCCCCGCTTTCGACGGGGCTGCAGCAGGCGGCATGGCCCGAAGACTTCAAGTTTCCTAGCGTCATCGACCCGTACAAAGGCGACACGGACCCCCGCGAGTTCGTACGCGTGTACGAAATTGCGATCGAGGCCGTAGGTAACACACCATTCACTCTATTTCCTTAATCTTAACCCTGAATGTATTTTTAATCAGGATCTTCACTAAATTTGGTCATTATACAAATCATATTTTATTGATGTCTTTAATTGGTAATTAGACCTTACATAGATGTTTAAGCTATATTAGTGGCTCATATAGTAAATAATCAATGTTAAGTCTCTATTAACCTTCCTTTACATTCTAATAAATTTTATTGGCTTTTCCAAATTATCCACAGATTATCCTTGATTTTATTAGTTAAAATGAATCAAGCAAAACCAAAATGAAAAGAGGGAAAAGGTGCAGCCGATTGTATTCGAACTGCAGACCACAGGTCCAAGGGTTTTTAAGCGCGTGCAGCTAGCCAGCTGGGCTGTTGCCCTCATGCGAATGAGAAGGAAGTGGGGTTTCTTAAGAGGTGTGTGCGCGGAGTCGACTCGGAATAGAGCACACTGGCGATGCTCGGGCTGGCTTCGCCGGTGGCGGACGGCGGCCGAGGAAGAGGGGACAACTGGGAAAACGCGTTCCCCCGGAGGTGGGGAGGCCGATAGGGGAGGTGCTACGGCTCGGGGTGGCGCCAAGGGTGGTTGGCGTCGGCTGGAGCTGTCGACGGTGAGGTGAAGAGGGGGGCCCGGTGGCCGGAAGGGAGAGGGAGCGAAATAAGGGGAGCACAAGTAGGAGTGAGAGATGGGGAACCTTACCATGTTGCCCATGGTGGCGGGGGGGGGGCGACGAGTAGCGCTGGCATCAGGAGCCGTGGGCGACGCGCAGAGGCTCACCGTGGCGGGAGAGCTCGGGTGGTGGAGGGCTTCGACTGATGGTGGGGGAGGCTTTGGGGCACCCGGGGGTTGCTCTCTTCGCAGGGAATTGTGCTGGGGCCGACCGAGGTGGAGGCGGCAATGGGAATGGCGGTGGCGGCCGGACTTGGGGAAGATAACCGTCTCGGCAATCTTGGCGCACAGAATTCCAATCAAGACGGAGGGGATGAAGAAGAAATGTTGGGGATCGAGATGACACGCTCGATTTTGGAGGGGGCTCGCCGGAGGGCGGGATTCGGCATGGAGGCAGTGGCGGCTTGCTTGCGGGCGGAGGGGAAGAAGGGGAGGAGAGGAAGAGAAGAGCGCAGGGGCAAAGGGGAAAGGGAGCGGAGCCTTTGTAGGCACAGTGGGGCGGTGGCGACGGACCGGGCGGCAGGGGCAGTCTGCTGGGCAAGAACCAGAGGCGCGGGGCTCGGGGCAAGGAGGCGCGGGGCTCGGCGCACGCAGCAGCAGCTTTTGCGTGGATGTGACGAGGCGGAGCAGAAGGGAACGACCACTCGGCAGATCGTCGGCGCAAGGGAGAGAAGGGCGAGGGAGACGTGGAATGCTCACAGCCATGAGAAAAGAAGAGGGGGGCGAGCGCACGGGAAAGTAGAGAGGAAAGGAGGCATGGGAAAAGAAAAAGAAGAAGAAGAAAAAGAGCAGGCGTGCCGCGCGCGGGGGGGGGAGGAATGGTCGGGCCCAGCGACCAGTGGGAGAAAAGGAGGAAAGAGAGGGGGAAGAGAGAGGAAAAAGGATGGCCCACATGGAAGGGAGAGAAAAGAGGAGAATGGAAGAAAAGGGGAAAAATGGCTTACACATTGCTTTAAAATTTTGATTTTTAATCTACATTTCTATTTCTCAATTAAGATTATTGATTTAAATTTTACTTTGTTCTAAATTGTATAATTAAAAATTTGAAGATCCAGCCTTGGGTTTTGTATGTCAATTGAATTTAAAAGAAAAGATTTTTGGCTTAACCATTTAGAGATATATTCTAGTAGTTCTTTCTGGTTTCATTTTATTAACATCAACATTGATCTTGGATTTGGATATTATTGCTTAGTATTTCATTTTGCATGACATGAAACTCAAGAAATTTCAAATAAATGCTCAAAACGAAATTTTAGACACTGGCAAAACACAAGAAATATTTCAAAAATTATAAATTTTTGAATATCCAAATTTTGGGATGTTACAAACCTACCCCCCTTAAATGAATCTCGACCCCGAGATTCCGGTAGAGTAGAAAGAAGCAGGTGGGATTATATTGGCTAGCAATGGGTTTCAGGTGTTGTTCGACGTATAGTTCTTTTGCTTCCCAGAGAGATGAAATTCTGCACAACAGGGGTTAGCACTTGGAGAAGTCAAAAAGGAAGAGGGAAACCTTGTTCTCCTGGTTAGATCGTAGACTTCCAAATACTTGCTCTTTGTCGTTGTTGTCTTCACGTCATCATAGAATAGAGTAGTTGCATCGTCTATTAGACATACGGTTGTAGAATTCCATATTGATAGGTGGGTAGCAATGGTCTGATTAGTTCTAAGTCCAGGTTGCTGCAGTCCAAAAACATACATTGTAGTAGTTCTTCGGCAGTTCTGTCTCGTAGTACTACCCCCCTTAAAAAGGGTATCACTAGTCATCATTCATCTATTGTAATCCAGCTATCTTGGTCAGCAATAGATTCAAGGAGCAATCCTTGAGGCAAAAGTCTTGTTCTTCGCAGAAACGGGTGACCTTGCTCAGTGAACACTCACCTGGCGGGGGTCTTCGTCACAGTGATATTGTTTTCCCTAAATATCGGGAGGTGGAAAAGTCTTCGCTTCTTCTTGATTGCCCTGGTTTTGGGTTACTTGTTATTTCGTTTCTTTGGATTCGATGAGGTTTTCAGTAAGAGAAAAGAGGGAATAGCATGAGGTAAGGATAGAATCGTGGGGATAAGGTGATCCAAACCCATTCTAACTTTAAAAGACCCCATCCAGAAAACTGGAGTGACATTGAACCACACAAATTTTTAAATACAAACTTTTCCTGTGACTGCGAAATAGGGCGCCCGAGGGCAAGAAGATAGTGCACAGGGACCAACGAAAACCTTGCGACAGTACAACGTCTACTCGGGGAAACACACATAAGAGGCACATGGTTCATCTGCATAGTTCGTTTAAAACGAAACCACCTCATCTTCATGAATATCTTCAACGTTCCTAACCTTAGATTTTTGGAGTAAGGGTACGATAGGAGGAGCAAAATCTTTCTTTTTAAATCAATAGAAGAAGAGGGAAGTATTCAGGGGGTAATTTGATTGATGTCCGCACTCACTCTTGTGTTATCGTCTTGAATTCGGAGTAATAGAGCTTTAGAAGTAAAATGGCTAGGGCAGCATATAGATGAGGAGAAATCATCTAAGAGAGATGAGAATGAGCAATACTTCTTATATTTTGGGAATAAATATTAAAGAAATAATTCTAGTAATGAAACTATCGGCCAGGCTATCGAGGTCACGACCTGCAGTCGATATGCTCTGATACCATCCCTGTCAGGACCCAGAATTTATAATCCGGATTCTACTGTGTTTAGCTACACTATTCCCTAGATCAGTAGATAGTGCACACAGTTACAGTTATGGACATCAAAATACATATCATGCGGAAGCGTAAATATAACAGTAAACTTACTCATGGGCCGATGAGGCCGAAATCATTAAATTGCAGCAGCGGAAGAATGAAGCACACAGGTGGGACCTTCAGGACATGCCCACAGGCAGCCAACTGGAGGTTCGCGACCTAGCCCTTGACAATGTTCATCTTCTCTGCCAGCTTGTCCAATCTTGTTGCTGAGGCGCAGTGATTTGATTCCTGATTCTGAATTTTGTCGCAAAAGTGAGTGTGAGCACTCCAACCCCGTGCTCCGCGAGCCAATACACAGAATGCAAATAAATAGTATGCATGGCTTAACAAAGGAGGGGCTCGGGTTATTTTATTTGCCAAAAATCGCTTTTGGTAGCATTATCATGATTTAATTTTAGTATTATTGTTGCTACCTAAACTCCACACAACAATTGCCATAATTGACTTAATCCACCAAAATACACTTTAATTATTGACTGCTGTCTAAGACTCCAAACAGCGAATAACATCATTTAACTAATCCACCGATCTCTTTCTTTCTATATTGATTTCTATCTACCCCTCGAAACAGTGAGCGACATCATTTCATTAATCCCCTGATCATACAATCTCTATATGGTTTGCTGTCTAAAACTCTAAACATGTAGTGTCATCCTTTATCTAATATCACTTAATTAATCCACCAATATCGTTTGTATTCTAATCCCTAACAATCCAATCCTTTTTGTTATTGCTCCACAACCATAATTTGCTCTTCCAATTATCAACCTTATTATCCATTATCCATCTCTAACTACTTCACTATTGTACCTCCACCAAGAATATCATTGATCAAGTCTACGAATCGCTAGTATACATCCACCAAGAGTATCATTGATTAGATCTAGGATTCTCTATTAAATATCCACCAAGAATATCATTGATCAGGTCTATGATTCACTAATATATCTCCACCAAGAATATCATCGATCAAGATTAATCTCCTATAGTTATTTTCATACCTCCAAAATTTTCAGAAATTCTCAATTCATCCATCTAGAAATCGTTCAAATCCTATTAATCCCAATATTGTCAACATCTCCCAAGAATTTATATCAAATATCAGTGTTGTAATCCAACCATTACCTTCGCATTTCCCAATACTCCAAAAATCATATAATTCAACTATCTAGTCTATAAATCCATTTGGGCTCCATCCATTTATTTCTCCTAGACTCCACGCTATCATTATCCCTCCTATGATCAATCATGAATCCACCAACTTCTTTATGTGATTACCATAAACAGCCATCTTCCTTTCTTACGACTCTATTTATTCTTCCTGACATTTTATTTGTGAGAAATGTTACCATTATTTAAAAATATAATACATAGAAATTTCCTGAAACCTAGCAGTTTTGAACAAAAACATAATGTTCAAGAGTATGCAATAATAATAGCGATCCAGATTCCATCCACCGTTACATGGCATCTGCACCATATGGCATCTTTCAGCGTTATAGCCACTTAACTTACCACTGGGATGACACCCAGGACAATTCAAATCAGGGCTTTCCACTGCCCTTCCACTTTTCTATTTCCACCCATAAAGTTTTTTTGAAATAGAACTATATCTGGTTAAGTTCCCATGTCTGCCCTTGACCGTTGGCACGGCTATTCGAATAGTTTTGACTTTGCAGAGTTTGCACACTTTATCCCACAAGAGACAGTTTACTCGTTGCCCCGCACAATTCCTTAGTTGTGCAGTTGAGCCAACCATCATAGTAACTGTTCAAAGTACCTCGCCCCTTCCATCATCTCACCCCTATGAGCTTGGCCCACTTGCGGCAGGTCTCATAGGTTGTGCGGGATGTTCTCCTTCTGAACGCCTAGCAGCCGGCTACCCACACTGCTAGCACGCCACAGCAGAACTTCACCCTCCGCGGATGCCCCATTCAAGCTGTCACACTGCCTGCCACTTGCACTACCTCACCTCCTCCACCTATGACGATGACTTTCGGGGTCCGGTAAATCTACTAAGCCAAGTTGTACTTTACAGACTTGTGGTTGTACTTGTTTTACAGGGGAGGTCATGACAAGATTCAGTCCTTAGGGTTATCTGGACAGTTCTACCACAAACCACACTCTCGTGCACACCTGCACCATAACCCCAAACCATCCGCCCAGATAAATAAGCAATTTGGGATTTTTGGGAATATAAAATAACCATATCCAACATACACCAGTCATTACCACCATGACTGCCCAACCAATTTTTCTCAGAATTAAAAGTGATGCTTGGGCGCTCTCATGCCCATGAGTATCTAAACACTACTGAGCATGGCATATCAATTACGGACTTATTTTCGAAAGGTTACTATTATAATTTTGCTAGGGCGACAAGGTGCACACATTCAGATATTCCAAAGGAGGTGTAATACTATTCAAGGCAAACAATGGGCATATATCTAGAATCTTAAATTAACATGTATTTGCATATAAAGTAATAGCATGCAATTTGATACTTTAAACAAAAATAGTTTGCAGAAAATGTAGGTTCAACATGATCAAAGTATTGACTCGCCAGGCGCGGTTTACCGCGGTCTTGAGCTCACTCAAAGCCTTCTCTTGTGATTGCTTGAATTTCTAGTCTTCGTCTTTATTTGGATCTGGATCTTACTCGATTCCCATAGACCTTCCGGATTCCACTTCTAATTACACGACAAACAACTGAATCCAAATAAAAAAACAAATAACTCAAAAGGTCCAAATGAATCCAAATAGACTCAATTTAACTTTATTATAGGTTAATGGGTGTTTGCGACAAGATTGATTTGGGCGTAGAGTGTTGGCCGAGTTAATTGAGGTTGTAGTAAAGAGAAGGATGAAGGAGGGAAATCTACCGACACAGCTATTTAATGAGCTTCCATGATATGGGGAATATTCACAAGAATGTTCTACTTTGGATTTGAGGGTGGCTCGGTATAGCCGAATTTTTGAATACCATGGATCGATCTTCTATTTAATAACTCCTTTTATTATTACTATATTTATTTAGGAAGTTCGACGAGTTAGTTTAGACCTATGCATCGATGCAGGATCTTAGCTTGTTATTTCTTGAATGGCACTAATTGGTATATCGCAAGAGCATTAACCATGACCTAGGGGTTATACACCAATTGTAATCTATCCGGCATTCTAAGCTAATGGTCAGTCGATGCGGTACCGTGTTCAACATTATTTCCCCGACAGTTCATTTATTAAGATTCTTTTATTTGCCCTAACGGTTCTAATCAATTATTGGTAGTGTCAGCCATATTCCAAGATTAATCGACCAAATGAGAACAGATGCTTTAATTTAGACGTCGTTTATTGCAGTAGTTTAACTTCTATATTCTACAGTTATTTTATATGAAATGTTAATCTAACCACCAATTGTCATTATTAACTAAATCCCGCGTTTGAGATTTACCTATCGGCGATGTACTGATGGTGGGGGTTATAAATCATGACTTTCTAATTTATATATATATATATATATATATATATATATATATATATATCATTTTAGATGGCTCCGGCATATCCTTTAATTTTTATGAAGCTACTTGAGTCATCATTTAATCGAATCTACCCTTAAGATTTATTTTGTAGTTGCATGTCATATGGTATAGCATATTTTTAATCTCTAATTAAGGGTAATCTTTTAAATTTCAAGTCCCGCTTTTGTAGGTAACACACCATTCACTCTATTTCCTTAATCTTAACCCTGAATGTATTTTTAATCAGGATCTTCACTAAATTTGGTCATTATACAAATCACATTTTATTGATGTCTTTAATTGGTAATTACACCTTACATAGATGTTTAAGCTATATTAGTGGCTCATATAGTAAATAATCAATGTTAAGTCTCTATTAACCTTCCTTTACATTCTAATAAATTTTATTGGCTTTTCCAAATTATCCACAGATTATCCTTGATTTTATTAGTCAAAATGAATCAAGAAAAACCAAAATGAAAAGAGGGAAAAGGTGCAGCCAATTGTATTCAAACTGCAAACCACAGGACCAAGGGTTTTTAAGCGCGTGCGGCTAGCCATCTGGGCTGTTGCCCTCATGCGAATGAGAAGGAAGCGGGGTTTCTTAAGAGGTGTGTGCGCGGAGTCGACTCGGAACAGAGCACACTGGCGGTGCTGGGGCTGGCTTCGTCGGTGGCGGACGGCGGCCGGGGAAGAGGGGGCAACCGGGAAAACGCGTTCCCTCGGAGGTGGGGAGGCTGATGGGGGAGGTGCCACGGCTCGGGGTGGCGCCAAGGGTGGTTGGCGTCGGCTGGAGTTGTCGGCGGTGAGGTGAAGAGGGGGCGCCGACGGCCGGAAGGGAGAGGGAGCGAAATAAGCGGAGCACAAGTAGGAGTGAGAGATGGGGAACCTTACCATGTTGTCCATGGTGGCGGGGGGGCGACGAGGAGCGCTGGCATCGGGAGCCGTGGGCGACGCGCGGAGGCTCACCGTGGCGGGGGAGCTCGGGTGGTGGAGGGCTTCGACTGACGGTGGGGGAGGCTTCGGGGCACCTGGGGGTTGCTCTCTTCGCAGGGAATTGTGCTGGGGCCGACCGAGGTGGAGGCGGCAATGGGAATGGCGGTGGCGGCCGAACTTGGGGAAGATGACCGTCCCGGCAATCTTGGCGCACGGAATTCCAATCAAGACGGAGGGGATGAAGAAGAAATGTTGGGGATCGAGATGACGCGCTCGATTTTGGAGGGGGCTCGCCGGAGGGCGGGATTCGGCATGGAGGCAGTGGCGGCTTGCTTGCGGGCGGAGGGGAAGAAGGGGAGGAGAGGAAGAGAAGAGCGCAGGGGCAAAGGGGAAAGGGAGCGGAGCCTTTGTAGGCACAGTGGGGCGGTGGCGACGGACCGGGCAGCGGGGGCAGTCCGCTGGGCAAGAACCGGAGGCGCGGGGCTCAGGGCGCGGGGCTCAGCAACTTTTGCGTGGACGTGACGAGGCGGAGCAGGAGGGAACGACCACTCAGCAGAGCCTCGGCGCAAGGGAGAGAAGGGAGAGGGAGACGTGGAATGATCACAGCCATGAGAAAAGAAGAGGGGGGCGAGCGCACGGGAAAGCAGAGAGGAAAGGAGGCATGGGAAAAGAAAAAGAAGAAGAAGAAAAAGAGGAGGCGTGCCGCGCGGGGGGGGGGGGGAATGGTCGGGCCCAGCGCCAGTGGGAGAAAAGGAGGAAAGAGAGGGGGAAGAGAGAGGAAAAAGGATGGCCCACATGGAAGGGAGAGAAAAGAGGAGAATGGAAGAAAAGGAGAAAAATGGCTTACACATTGCTTTAAAATTTTGATTTTTAATCTACATTTCTATTTCTCAATTAAGATTATTGATTTAAATTTTACTTTGTTCTAAATTGTATAATTAAAAATTTGAAGATCCAGCCTTGGGTTTTGTATGCCAATTGAATTTAAAAGAAAAGATTTTTGGCTTAACCATTTAGAGATATATTCTAGTAATTCTTTCTGGTTTCATTTTATTAACATCAACATTGATCTTGGATTTGGATATTGTTGCTTAGTATTTCATTTTGCATGACACGTAACTCAAGAAATTTCAAATAAATGCTCAAAAAAAAATTTAGACACTGGAAAAACACAAGAAATATTTCAAAAATTATAAATTTTTGAATATCCAAATTTTGGGATGTTACAAGAGCTTCGGCCAAGGAAGGGACGAGAGAGCTCGGGAAGAGGCGATGCGGAAAGGGGCTGTCGGGGGGGTTTATAAGTGGAGGGAGGTGGCGCGGCTCGCCGGAAACCCCGGGGAAGGGAGCCGGTTCAGGGTGAGAACGCACACGGGGAGGGCATTAAGTGGGCAGCGCGAGGTATGGCGGCGAGGGAGGAGCCCGAGGCGGCGCATAGGGAGGCGAGAGCGTTCAGAAAAAGCAAGCTTCGGCTGGCGGCGATGGTGGGAGAAGAGAGAGAGAAGCCAAGGAAGAAGAAGGGAGGAGGAAGACACTTATGATAGGTGGGGCCCTCGTGTCCGTGAGAGAGGAGGGGAGAGGAAGGGACGGGCGGCCGGATGGACAACACGTGGCAGGGGAGGTGGATCTCGGCCGTTGAAGATAAATGAAGGGGTAAGTTGTGATGGACACCCAGTATCAGATCAAGGGGCAGATGGATTTAATCCGGGCGCGACACGTGTTAGCCCGAGATTAATCCGGATAAAAATTTTGTTTTAAATTTTCAGAAATACCAAAAAGCTTTATAAATACTTAGAAAATAGTAAATAAAGTCCACTTAATTCCAAAAAAATTCATAAAAATTCCTGGAGCTATGGTAGACTTAGGAAAAATATTTTTAATTTAAATTTGGCCTTCAAAGTTTTGCAAAAATACCTTTTGACTTTTTAAATTGATCTTTAAATCCAAAAAATTCTTAAAAATTACAATAATTTCAGCGAAGCTTAGGAAAAGCAAAATATACTCTTTTGTGTCTTTAATAAAATATTTAAAGTAAATTTTCTTATTCTAGGTTTTGAAATAAAATCCACATAACTCCAAATATATCCCAGAAAATCACAAATAATCCAAATAAAAGCCAAATGCTTTAAAATACTTAATTTGAAATAGTATTTTTACAAAAATTTGCAAATATCTTACATTTAATAATAATTTTATGTTTTTAGTTAAATTACTTTTAACAAAAAATATTTTTAAAAGCTAAAAACAGGCAAAATAATATCTTTAAAATTTAAGAAACCAAAGATCACTTATTTTTATTTTAAACTAACTTAATTTAATTTTTTTTTACTAAAATTTTGAAATAAACAGCTGGATTGTTGCACTCAGCTAGCCATTCGAGTCGATCTACTCACGGCAGCACCTCAGCGACCTTCTGATGGCCCACTTCCATAGTACATACAATTGCCCTGGGAAGGAGGATGACCTACATTGAATGCGCCAAGGCAGCAACGAGACCTTACAATAGTTCATCCGATGCTTCAGTCAGGTTCAAAACTCAATTCTAGAGGTCTTTGATGCTTCTGTCATTAGGGCATTCAAGCAGGGGTGCGCAATCGGAGGTTCACAGTGGACATCACCCTGAATCCTCTAACCACCATCACCGAGCTCTTTGAGATGGCTGAACACTATGCAACTGCTGCTAAAGTGGTTGAATGGACTAGGACCATTGACTTGGTCAGCCAAGGTTCCAAGGAGCAAGATGATGGTGGCAAGAGGAAGGAGAAGGCCATGAAATCCAAAGACAAGGCCAAAGGCTAAAGGCTTGATGCCGAAATGTCAAAGGAGGTCTTGGCTATGCACGATAAGGAGCCATGCAACTCCAAGCGATACTCCGACCGGGGCAAAGGCAAGGCACCCATGAGGAAGGAAAACAAGCCTACGTTGTGCCCTCTTCATAAGAAAGATGGGCATGATCTTCGCAATTGGTGAGTTTTCCAACGAAAACTCAAGGATTACTATTCTAGCAAGGGCGCACTTCCAACAATCAAGGAGTTGGGACAGTCAAGCGGTCGGAAGCACTCAGACGAGTATAAGGACATGCCTTTCCAAGACCCAAAGCACACTATCGAGCCTTACACAGAGGTTCATCCGCGTACGAGTGCAAGCGACAGTATAAGGCTGTCGAGCGAGAGGTAGACTCTATCAACCCTGCCCTTGTCAATAATTTACCTAAGTGGTCAGTGATCACCATGTCTTTCGAAAAAAGTGATTGTCCAATCCGCTCAACAAGACTGAGTCAGTTTTTGATCGTGGTCGAACCCACCATCAACAGCTGTCGTCTGAATCTTGTGTTAATTGATGGTGGTTGTTCTTTAACTATTTTATTTGTTAGTGCTCTGGACGAGATGCAAATTCCTCGCACTAGAATAGAGCCTGTGTGATATTCATTTCATCGAATCGTACCTGGTTCTTCAGCCTAGCCCATTGGCCAATTTTCTCTGCCTGATATGTCTAGTTCTCCAAACAACTTTAGGACAGAGAAAATCTCCTTTGATGTGGTTGACTTTGACTCAACGTATAATGCCATACTTGAACGACCAACCCTGGCATGATTTCTGATAGTTGCTCATTATGCATATCAATGTCTCAAGTTGCTAGGTCCCAACGGATTTATCACAGTCCGCTGTGATAAGAAGATGGCATTGACGTGCGATCGCAAGTCCCTCGAGATGGTTGACCAATTACCAACTCGAGAAGTTACCAAGGTGTAACCTTTGAGCAAGCCCTCGAAGCCTACAGTTGTGCCAAAACTGAACAAAGAGGTCAAAGAAGTTCCTCTGGACCTAGAGGAACCTTCAAAGATAGTTCACATCATGGTTACTTCCGACCCCGCATAGGAAGATGCCCTCATCATCTTCCTTCAAGCAAACGCAGATGTGTTCATGTGGCAGCCATCTGACATGCCCGGGGTCCCCAAGGAGGTGATCAAGCACAGGCTAGCTCTACGCCCTAATAAGAAGCTCGTAAAATAAAAATTATGGAGATTTGTACCAGATCGATGGGAGGCCATCAAGACAGAATTGGACAAGCTACTAAAAGTAGGCTTTGTAAGAGAAGTCGATCACTTAGAGTGGTTGACTAATCCGGTAATGGTTAAGAAGTCTAACGATAAGTGGTGTATGTATATAGACTATATCAATTTAAATAAAGCTTGTCCTAAATATAACTTTCTCCTCTGGTTACCACCAGATCAATATGTCTTCAGAAGATGAAGAGAAGACTGCATTTATCACCCCATTTGGTGTATTTTGCTAGGTCAAAATACCATTCAGTTTAAAAAATGCTGGTCCAATTTTTCAGCATTTGATGCAATTGACCTTTATACATCAAATGGGCCGACACTTCGAAGCCTATGTTGACTATTTGGTTGTAAAAGGTGTCAAACGACTTAATCACATTTCAGACCTATAGGAGACCATCGTTAATCTAAGAAAGTATTGCTTGAAACTCAATCCTGAGAAGTGTGTGTTCAGAGTCTCCTAAGGAAAATTGCTCGAATTCCTTATTTCGGCAAGAGGTATCGAAGCAAATCCTGAGAAGATCAAAGCCATCAAACAAATGCGCCTTCTAACCATGAAGAAAGAGGTCCAGAAACTCACCAGGTGCATGGCAGTTCTAAATCGTTTCATCGCACGATTGGGAGAAAAATGCCTTCCTTTCTTTAAGCTTCTGAGAAAACATGAAGGTTTCGAGTAGTCGAAAGAGGCCAATGACACTTTTGAAGATGTCAAGAGATACCTTATGTAACATCCTGATTTTTAGAGCCTTTTTTAAGCTTTTTGAAATAAAATTCACCATTTGGATTTTTCTAGAATTAATTAAAGCTTAAATACAATTTTTATAAATTAGGAGTTAATTTGACTAAAGTAAACTTTAACATATGCTTAAAAATATTTTATTTGGGTTCCTTCAGTCTCAAAGAATTTTTTGGAGTTTTCTTGGTTTTTTCTGGATTTATTCGCTATTTTCTAGAGCTCAAAAGGATTATTTAAATTTCAGGAAAAAGAAAATCCCTAAAAATTCCTAAAAAGCCTAGTGGGCCGAAGCCCAGCCCACCTTCTTTCGCCTGCCCACCTCGCCACGTGTCAGAAATCGGGCACCCGCGCCAGCCATCCGATAGACACCACCCGCACCCTTTCCAGCCGCTCGTTGCACCACGTGTCAAGCATGGGGACGCCACACACTATTCATCTAATATCGTCCGTCTGATTCTCGAAGCTACCATGTGTCAATCATCCAACGGTGCTGGCACTGTTCCTCTTCTTCCCGGGTGATCGCCATCGTGTTCGTCTCGGTTTTCGCTGCTGCCACCACGCTGTCCTCGATTCGAACTTCGTGCTGTGTTCGTCTCGTCCTCTCGGTGTCCGTTCCATAAAAGCCATCTGCCCCCTCGTTCCGCGCATCCTAAGTCACCGCCTCTCTCGTTGAGTTTGCTGGAGTCGTTGTCGCCTTCGCTGTTGCCGTCTTCCGAGCCTCGCCCTCATCGTCTTCTGTGTCGGCTGCTGTTCATCGCCCTCATTGTTCAGTCGCCCATCGGTGAATCACTATTTGGTCCTTGCCTTGCCATTGTCTCGCGCTGCCGACCAAGCCCCTCCGCCGTCAGTCACCTCGCCCACCGTGTGCTGCCATCGGTCTACGCGCCGACACCTCGGTCTGCGCCGCCAGCCTCACGCCTCGTGTCAGCCAGCTCACCTGCACCCATGCGCTGTGTTGCTTTGACTTCCCATGCACCCAATCCATGTGAACCAAGCCACTGACATGCGGGGCCCGCATGTTAGCCGTGGACCATGAGACAGCCAAGTCAGCACCGCCACGCAAGCCGTCCACGTCAACCCCAGGACAACATGCCTACCATGTGTCTTGCCACGTGGGTGCCACATCAGCAACAGAGCTATCCCAGGTGTCATGTCAGTGTGTCACATCATCAGCCATGTGTCAAGCCATATCAGTATGCCACATCAACCCTAGTGCACACATGTCCGCCCAGTCAGCCACCACGTCAGCAAGCCCAGTCAACCAGTGCACTATTCCATGAGCCGAGTTCACCGTAGACTAGCCTTCTCCGTGCACCGGGTTCACAGCATAGTAGAAATTATGATTTTCAGCCTTTTGCTTTACATTAGATTTTCCGAGAGCACGTTCTCCTCGTCTGAACTCCAATTGACCCGATTCTTTTTCCTAAATTCATCTAAAATTGTGGTCTATTTTTTGGTTCAGGTTTTGAAGTTTTTGGAGTTTATTTGAATTTTATTTAAATTTATTTTGTGTTTTGTTTCATTTTCTCTTTCGTTAGATCACGCGTTTGAAGGAGCTGAAGCAGGATTCGAAGATCAAGACCATTAGCTGAGCAAGGCCAAGGCAAGTCGTGACCTTTATCATGTTGAACCTAGTTTTCAAATCTATTATTTATTACTTTGTTTTAAATTATCATGCATCGCTACTTTATTACAAAACCTTTGTACCTGGTAGCTATTGTCCAATTTGATTATTCCTCCTTGTTAAGTTGAATGCCATGATTCCATTGTCACCATAGGATGGGAAATTATTTAGTGATGCAATACTAGTTGTCACATGGGTTGCATGTTTAGAATTGCTTAGCCATGTGTGTAGTACATTGGGTTTATCATCACATGTTATCAAATAATTAATTTTGACTTAATGATATATTGAATCGTTGTGGTAGCCACAGTGATAAAACTTGTGTGCCATGACATTGGGGTGTCATTGGTGTTGGTTATACAAAAATGGTTTTCACTTGGGTGAATGATCGTGCAGTAAAGGGGGTGCAATTTGCACATTGGGATGTTGTGAGACCCGGAGTAGAAACTTCCGGACCCCCCTGTGCATTACAGTACTAGTCCCAGATCAATGCTAGTACACACAGATAACCAGAAAAAAAATGGTACATTGTCATCCACGATTTATTACAATAATAACTGAAGTTTTACATTGGTCATTGCCTTACAAAGGTTCACAGAACCTTAAAACAAAAATAAACACAGCGGAAGCAAAAAGTAAATTAATCGACCCATCAATCTGCCACAGGCAATTGACTGGGGAAACGAGTCCTAAGCATCTGGGAAGAATCCACCGCATCCACACTCGGCACAGAAGTCGTAATCTCCAGCTTGAGCTTCTTCATCCTCTGTTATTATATTTGTAGAGCAATATGTGAGTACAAAATTGTACTCCGCAAGTCTTGGGAAAGATGCATAGATGCAAGGTTTCACAAAGGAGGCTATATGTTTCTTTTGCAAAAATCAGCGTTTTATTTGAAATCTACTTAATTACTTCAAAAGCCATTTGATAAACACCTTGTTTTTCATAATTGAAATTAGATAAATAACTTAGTGAAGGTTAAACCACCAACACTACTATTTCAGGCTATCTGCCAACTTTCAAAAACTTCAGGTTAAACTACCTGATCTGGTTACACCACCAGATTTAAATCACGAGAGTTACACCACTCCCGAGTTTGACAAACCATTTTATTTTAAAATCAAAATCAAACTTCTACCATGTGAATGCATTCCTTGCCCGCCCTTGACCGTGGGCACGGCTATTCGAATAGTTTATTACTCTGCAGAGTTTGTACACTTTACCCACAAGAGATAAATTATCTTAATAGTCAACATGCTTCCTTTGGCATGAGACCCAGATAAAATATCACAAAACCTTTCACCTACTCCAGTATAGCTAGATACCACCCGCTAAGGTTTCACCACAACTCGAATCCACGAGTCGGAGCCCCCTCTTGCGCCGTATGAGTACAGTAAACCCTGTCCCTCACTATGAGTAACCAGTACACCCTGGCACCCAATACACCACTGGTGATATCTAAACTACACCTTTATAGGTTAGTTAGCTAGGTCGTACCCATATAGACTTGTGGTTGCACTGTTTTGCTCAGTTTGGACAAACACAAGCGTCGGTCCTTAAACGACCAGGGTGGTTCATTCACAATTCCAAAAATTCTCGTGCTAACTGCACCAGCCAAACCTTCCATCCACCCTTGTCAACTTTTCCCTTTAAAATTCATTTTTACTTTTAAATTAACAGTGGTAACATCCATTACCACTTTTCAAACAAATCATTTAACAATGGTAACATCCATTACCAATGTTCAAACAAATCATTCATCTAAACATTTAGCAAACATGCTACTCATTTGAGCATTATTACATTGATTTGCTACGCTAAGCATTTGCTAGTATTTAAAAATTCAACAGATGCAATACTAACTCATTATTGAGTAAAAGGGATATCCTAAGTTGACAATGGTACAAGGTAAACAATTTTCAACGGAAGGTATAACAAATTGAATATTTAACTAAATTTTCTAAATCAAATTATCACTTGATATAACATAAGCATGCAATAATTTAAAATAACTACCTAATCATTTTATAAATCATTTGAGCAAGTTGATCAAGGAAAACTTGCAAAACATAGGATCAAAATGATCAAAGGAGACTTGCCTTCCTGTGCTGGGTTGAAATTTTCCGGGGCTTGCTCTTGAAGTTCCTCGGACAAATCGGTCTCTACACGTAAATCAAGAAATCCAAATAAATAAAATAAAATAAAAATTCAAAAATTGAAACTAAATATACCAATTGAAAGATTAGAATTTTAGATGAATTTAGAAATTTGAATGGATCAATTTGGATTTAAAATGAGCAAGTTATGGCTGTTGGAAGTTTGAAATCAGACAAAATGGAAAAAGATAATTTCTGGAATTATCTTTTAACTGAAAATGAATTATGACGTCAGCACGGATTTTCTTGGAATTATTTTACAAAAGTAAATTCTAATTATGACATCAGCAAGGGAATTAATTAAAAATAAATAAAAAAATACAGAAGCCAACATGTGGGCCTGGTCTACGGTGGACCGCGTCCACGGACAACTACAGTTGCTGACGTGGTAGACCGAGAGTGACACGTGGCATGCTGACGTGGCAGTGCCGACGTGGCATGGGGCGAAGGGTTTCGGCTGACGTGGCGCTGACGTGGCAAACACGTGTCTGCCACGTGGCTTGACACGTCGGATAGGACTGACGTGGAGGCTGAGGTGGCGGAGCTGACGCGGCGGGTGCGCGGCTGTCGGCGGAGGTGGATCGGACGGCTGGGATTTCGAACGCGTGGCTCGATCCCGAGCGTTGGCTCAGATCCAGATGAGCGGCGGTGATGAGGCGGCGGAGACGCGGGCGTCCGGTGGATGGATGCCGCGTGGCGCGACGCGGGCGACGGGGCCGAGGCGGTGCGGACGTGGACGGCCGAGATGAGGACGCGTAGGCGCATCTGAGCCATCGAGGAAATAACGGTGGAGATGGCGCGGTGCGAAGGCGGGAGTCCGGGCGATCGACGACGCGTGTCCAGGCGCGTCGCACGAGGCGTCGCGGACGCGAGCGCGCGCGGGCGAGCGCGGACGCGGGCGGCGCGACCGAGGGAGCGGAGCGGGCGTTCAGTGCGGCGGAGGTCTCACCGGCGGCGACGAAGACGTTCGGCGACGACGGCAAAACACGGCGGCGACAACGCACGCGAAGAGCGGAAGAGAGAGGGAGAGTGTGAAGGGGTGAGAGGGGTGGTCGGGGCTCGCTTTATACGCGGCGGTGAAGTAACGGAAGTGCGGGCTCCGGCGAGTTAATACGGCGGTTTCTGGTGGCGGCGAAACGGCGGAGTGATGGAGTGAGTGCGCGCGACGCGCGGGAGCTCCGGGGTTCATGAATGGCGACGCGAAACGGTCGAGAGGCGAAACGTGCGAGTTCGGCGGCGGCGCATTAATGGCGGCAGCGCGCGAGGAGGAAGAAACAGCCGCACGGGGACGAAACGCCCGGAGACGACGGACCTGACATGTGGAACCCACCTGTCAGTGAGAGAGAGAGGGGAGAGGAGAGGACAAGCGGTCGGATGAGCGACGGGTGGCGGAGAGAAAAGAATTGGGCCGTCGGATGAGAGCGAAGGGGTAAGTGATGATCAAAGGCCGGGATTAGATCGGGCAAGATTGAATCAATCAGGACCGTCCGGTGCATTAAGTGAGCACGGCCGGTTCGGATGGAAGCAGGTGCGGGCGGAGGCGCGGATGCACGCCAGGTGTCGGCCAGCAGGAGGAGGAAAGCGGGATGAGGGCGGATGGTCGGGATCAGACCGGCGGAGGGGATGGACGGATGGATGGCTGACAAGTGTCAGCCCGAGGAAGGGTTTTGATATTTAATTTTTATATATATATATATATACATTTCAGAAATCAGTAGGAGGCTTTAAAATAGTCAGAAAAATACCAAATAAATTCCAAAAATTGCAGAAAAATTCACATAATTCACTGATAAAGTTTTGAACATATGAAAAATATTTACAACCTATTTTGATATTAAATTTTTATTTTTAAACAGAACTTTATATTCTGAATAATCCAAATAAATCCAAATAAATTGAGATAATTAACTTAAGATTATTTCTTCCAAATAAAGCAAAAATTGGGATGTTACAAACCTACCCCCCTTAGAAGGAATCTCGACCCCGAGATTCGGAAGGACTGAAAAATAGATCAGGGAACTCTGCTCGAAGATCCTCTTCACGCTCCCAGGTTGCTTCCGATTCTGGATGATTATTCCACTGCACTTTGCAAAATTTGATAGTCCTGTTTCTTGTACAGCGCTCTGCTTCTTCTAAAATCTTGACAGGAAATTCTGGATACGTCAAGTCTTCTTTTAAATCCACCTCTTCTAAAGATATTAATTCCTCTGGTACTCTTAGGCACTTCTTCAACTGTGATACATGAAATACATCATGTACATCTGACAACTGAGGAGGAAGCTCTAACTGATATGCAACTTCACCTCTTCTGGCTATAACTAGAAATGGTCCGATATATCTTGGAGCAAGCTTTCCACTGACCTTGAAACGTCGCATCCCTTTTAAAGGTGACACCTTCAAATACACATGATCCCCTGGTGCGAATTCCAACATTCTGCGACGATTATCTGCATAACTCTTTTGTCTGGTCTGTGCTATCTTCAATCGGTCTCGTATTAATCGAACTTGCTCTTCAGCTAGCTTCAAGACATCAGGTCCGAATACTTGACTTTCTCCAGTCTCTGACCAATATAATGGCGTTCTGCATTTCCTGCCATACAAGGCTTCAAACGGAGACATCTTCAGACTAGACTGATAACAGTTATTATAGGAAAATTCCGCGTAGGGTAAACTTTGATCCCAACTTGCTTTATTGACTAAAGCACACGCTCTTAGCATATCTTCCAATATCTGATTCACTCGTTCAGTCTGGCCATCTGTTTGAGGATGATAAGCAGTACAGAAATTTAAATTGGTGCCCAAAACTTCATGAAGTTTCTGCCAAAATCTTGAGGTAAATTGCGTTCCTCTATCCGATACAATCTTCTTTGGTACTCCATGCAAACATACAATTCTTGACATATAGAGCTCTGCCAACCTATCTCCTGAATAGGTAGTCTTTACAGGTATGAAATGTGCAACCTTTGTTAAGCGATCCACTATAACCCAGATTGAATCATACCCTGACTTGGTTCTTGGTAGTCCTGTTATGAAATCCATTCCGATTTCCTCCCATTTCCATTCAGGTATCTGCAGAGGTTGCAAAAGACCGGCAGGTCGTTGGTGCTCTGCTTTAACCCTTTGACATATATCACATAAAGCTACATATTCTGCAATTTCTCGTTTCATACTGGTCCACCAGTAACTTTCTTTTAGATCCTGATACATCTTTGTACTTCCGGGATGAATGGAATATCCTGATTCATGAGCTTCCTTTAGAATTAAATCTTTTATTTCCTTTCTCTCCGGTACTAAAATCCTTTTTCCAAACCAAAGAATTCCTTCTTCATCTTCTGAGAATCCAGGTGCTTTGCCTTTCTTCATGTTATCTTTTATTTCTTTAACATACTCATCTTCTTTCTGAGCTGCCTTGATCTGATCTTCTAAAGTGGGTTGGACCTTTAATGTAGACAGAATTCCTTCATTTATCACTCCCAAATTGAGACGCTGAAATTCTTCACGAAGAGTTGAATGACTGTCTTGAATCAACATATTGCTAACATGGATCTTCCGACTTAAAGCATCTGCCACTACATTGGCCTTTCCTGGATGATAGTGTATTCCCACATCATAATCCTTTATCAGTTCAAGCCATCTTCTTTGTCTCAGATTAAGATCGGGTTGAGTGAATATATACTTTAGACTTTTATGATCCGTATATATTTCACACCGATTACTAATTAGATAATGCCTCCACAACTTTAGAGCATGCACTACAGCAGCTAGCTCTAAATCATGAGTGGGGTAATTCTCCTCATGTGGCCTTAACTGCCTTGATGCATAAGCAACAACCTTTCCTTCTTGCATTAGTACACATCCAAGACCTTGTTTTGATGCGTCACAATAAACTTCAAAATCTTTTCTAATATCTGGTAACCGCAGAACTGGTGCTGAAGTTAACCTCCTCTTTAACTCTTGAAAACTATCCTCACAAGATTTACTCCATTCAAATTTCCTCTCTTTCTTTAACAGCTGGGTTAAAGGTCTGGCAATCTTGGAAAAGCCTTCAATGAATCGACGATAGTAACCGGCTAATCCCAGAAAACTTCTGATCTCAGTTACTGTCTTGGGTGGAGTCCAATTTAATACATCCTTAACTTTTCCAGGATCTACAGATACTCCTTCTGCTGAAATTACGTGTCCCAAAAACTCAATTTCCTTTAACCAAAACGCACACTTGCTAAACTTGGCATATAACTGGTGTTCACGGAGTCTTTGCAATACTATCCTTAGATGATCCTCATGTTCTTTATCGTTTTTCGAATAGATAAGAATGTCATCTATAAAGACAACAACAAACTTATCTAAATAATCCATAAATACTTTATTCATCAAATTCATGAAGTATGCCGGGGCATTTGTCAAACCGAAAGACATCACCGTATACTCATATAGTCCATATCTTGTGGCGAAGGCTGTCTTTGGTATATCTTCTGGTCTAATCTTCAACTGGTGATATCCTGACCGAAGATCAATCTTGGAGAAGACACTTGATCCTTTGAGTTGATCGAACAGATCGTCAATCCGGGGTAAGGGATACTTATTCTTTATAGTTACTTCATTTAAAGCTCTATAGTCCACGCACATACGCTGACTACCATCCTTCTTGTTTACCAAAAGTACTGGGGCTCCCCAAGGTGAAGAACTTGGTCTAATGAAACTTTTCTCTTGTAATTCCTGAATCTGCCTCTTGACTTCAGCTAAATCATCAGCTGACATCCGATAAGGTCTTTTTGATATTGGAGCTGTACCAGGTACCAAATTTATAACAAATTCAATCTCTCGATCTGGTGGCAATCCTGGCAATTCCTCAGGGAAAACATCAGGGTATTCGCAAGCTACCGACACATCCTCCAAATTTTTCCCTTTTAAGTTAGTTAACATAATGTTCTTCTTTGAGTGCATAACTGCCTCATGTCTTATCTGAATTCCGTCAGAATTGGTAAGAGTAATGGCACGATTGGCACAATCTATCTGTCCTTTATACTTGATCAACCAATCCATACCAAGTATTATATCTATGCCATCGGAGTCTATTATAATAAGGTTCGCTAGGAACTTTACCCCATTTATAATTATGGTTGCTCTAGGGCTAACCAATTTAGTCCTCAATTCTTTTCCAGGAGATTGGACTATCATAGGGTTCTTTAGCAAACAAATATTCCAATTATTTCTTTCAGCAAAAGTTTTTGTTGCGAATGAATGTGTAGCTCCAGAATCAAATAATATAATTGCTGGTACTGAATTAACCAGAAACTTACCCAGAACTACGTCTGGTGCATCTTCCGCTGCTTCTACGGTGACATGATTGATACGCCCTCTGTTGAATGGCTGTGGAGTCTGAGGTGTCTGAGGGCTTCCACGTCCTTGACCGATAGTTGGAGCTCTTGCTGGTGTAGGATCCAGGTTGAAGCGGACCGGGGTTACCGCTTGACGCTTCTGTGGGCAACTGCTGGCATAGTGTCCCATATTTTTGCAATTGTAGCATTGCACTCCTGCAGCTACATTTCTATTCTGCTGTTGTTGAGCTGCATTTCCAGTTCTAGGAGTTTGAGGCAAAGGGCGAGGCGCAGAAATGGGTGTCCTTGGATGATTATGCACTGGAGGCCGGTTGTACTGTTGTTGAGTAGGGCGTTGACGGGAACTGCTAGCAAACTGTTGGGCTTGAAACTTCCTTTTCCTAGCATCAAAAAGCTGACGCTGGGCATCGTCTTGTACTAAAGCTTTGTTCACCAGATGTTGAAAAGTAGGGTAGTCATTGGAGACTAACTGAACTTTGAGGTTGGGGTCCATTCCTCCCATGAACCTCCAGATCCTTGCGGCATCAGTCGCCACATCTTCCGGTGCATATCTTGATAATTGGATAAATTTACTCAGATATGCGGAAACACTAAGGTTTCCTTGTTGTAGCTGATGAAACTCCTTCCTCTTCATTTCCATAATACTCATAGGAATATGAGCAGTACGGAAGGCTTCCAAAAATTCTTCCCATGCAATATTCTGGGCATCTTGATGTGCGGCACAGTAGTTATCCCACCAATTAGCAGCAACTCCCTTGAGTTGGTGGGCGGCGTACAGAACCTTCTCATGCTCTGCACATTGAGCCAAATTGAGTTTCCTTTCTATTTCTTTAATCCAATCATCCGCCTCCAAAGGGTCAACAGATCCTGCAAAGGTCGGAGGTCGGGTTCTCATAAATTCCCCAAGTTTAGACTGTGGCTGTTGAACTGGTGCTTGCTGGACTTGTTGGACTTGATTTTGGGCCAAAGCTTGAAGTAGTTGCAACTGCATGGCCATCATCTGTTCCATGTTGGGAGCTTGAGCTGGCGGAGGTGGAATGTTGTCTTCTGGTTGAACATTAGGGTTACGGCTACTGCTCGGGTTGTTCCTTGTGTTCACCATCTGAAACAATTTCCAGGGTTAGCAAAAGGTAAGAGGGAACTAGCATAGATAAGAGGTTAGGGGAAACTAAATAACATCCCAAGCCAACACACAAGAAGAAACCAGCAACCACTTAGGGAAAACTTTATTGAAATCAAGAAAATTTTATGAATGGCTGCACCACAAGTGCACATAGGCTTGGTACAGTCCATCCAACACACCAAAATATGATAAAGCGTTCTAAAAACGTGGACAATTATTTGGGTACTACTGACTCAACTAACTACTCATCCTCCACGATGATGCGCTCCTCCGGATCCTCCTCGGGGTCCTCCTCTGAATCAGATAAGTGTCTCTGTCCACAACCACGGCAGTTGTTCGGCGAACGCGACCGTGATCGACTCTGACTAAAGTCGGAAAAACCGGAGCGGGATAGCTGGCGTCCCCGGCTAGATCCTCCAATATCAATGTCGGGTGGCGGACTGGAGCGTCGCACACTCTTCCTCGCAGTAAGCCTAGTGCGAGGTCCCGTAAACTGGGCTGGAGCAGCAACAGGAGCTGGTGGAGTTGGTGTAGTGGTAGCAGCTCGAAGACGCTCTACCTCTGCCTCGGCAGCAGTCCTCGCCTGAACGGCGTCGGCGTGGGCAGCCTCACTCTGCAGTAGCTGGGCTCGGAGAGTGTCGGAGTGGTCGTAGCTCGACATAAGCAGCCTCCGAAGAAGTCCGATCTCCTGCTGAGCTCTGGCGTAAGTCGCTGAAGCTGCCAGAGTGTGCTGCACCTGGTGAGACAAGCGCGGGTCGTCCACCACCAGCTGGAAAAGCTCTGGATGAGTCTGTCCTGCTCTCGTCGTCGGGAAGAAGCAAAAAGGTGACTGTCGTAGCTCCTCCTTGTGCCTCCTGCACAACTCCGAGATCGCCAACTGTGCTGCATCCTGGATCGCATCTGAGCAGAAGGCCCGTGGGTACTCAATATGACGCTCAACTGGGTCAATCCTCCCGTCTGGAGCGTAAATGAACACCTCCATGCTCCAGGAGTCCGTGCTCATCACTCGTGTGTTCCGCCCTCTGAAGATAGGCTGTTGGGTGTACTTCAGATGCTGCATTAGCTGCCGTAGAAGAGTCGCAAAAGCTCCCTCACTCTCGCCATGAGAATGGTGATCCCACGGGGCTGATGACGACGAACCTGCCATCTACAAGTTGGAAAAGAGGAGAGATCAGTAAAGATTTTTAAATAGTGAAAAGGGAGGACAGAAACAAGATACTAAGTAAGAGGAGAGTAGAAGCAAAGAAGCTTATATATTTTTAATATATTATTTTTTTTAAACATAAGTCCTTAAAACTTCCCAATACCTAGGGTTCGTCCTACAGTCAAGATGGCTCTGATACCACTTCTGTGAGACCCGGAGTAGAAACTTCCGGACCCCCCTGTGCATTACAGTACTAGTCCCAGATCAATGCTAGTACACACAGATAACCAGAAAAAAAATGGTACATTGTCATCCACGATTTATTACAATAATAACTGAAGTTTTACATTGGTCATTGCCTTACAAAGGTTCACAGAACCTTAAAACAAAAATAAACACAGCGGAAGCAAAAAGTAAATTAATCGACCCATCAATCTGCCACAGGCAATTGACTGGGGAAACGAGTCCTAAGCATCTGGGAAGAATCCACCGCATCCACACTCGGCACAGAAGTCGTAATCTCCAGCTTGAGCTTCTTCATCCTCTGTTATTATATTTGTAGAGCAATATGTGAGTACAAAATTGTACTCCGCAAGTCTTGGGAAAGATGCATAGATGCAAGGTTTCACAAAGGAGGCTATATGTTTCTTTTGCAAAAATCAGCGTTTTATTTGAAATCTACTTAATTACTTCAAAAGCCATTTGATAAACACCTTGTTTTTCATAATTGAAATTAGATAAATAACTTAGTGAAGGTTAAACCACCAACACTACTATTTCAGGCTATCTGCCAACTTTCAAAAACTTCAGGTTAAACTACCTGATCTGGTTACACCACCAGATTTAAATCACGAGAGTTACACCACTCCCGAGTTTGACAAACCATTTTATTTCAAAATCAAAATCAAACTTCTACCATGTGAATGCATTCCTTGCCCGCCCTTGACCGTGGGCACGGCTATTCGAATAGTTTATTACTCTGCAGAGTTTGTACACTTTACCCACAAGAGATAAATTATCTTAATAGTCAACATGCTTCCTTTGGCATGAGACCCAGATAAAATATCACAAAACCTTTCACCTACTCCAGTATAGCTAGATACCACCCGCTAAGGTTTCACCACAACTCGAATCCACGAGTCGGAGCCCCCTCTTGCGCCGTATGAGTACAGTAAACCCTGTCCCTCACTATGAGTAACCAGTACACCCTGGCACCCAATACACCACTGGTGATATCTAAACTACACCTTTATAGGTTAGTTAGCTAGGTCGTACCCATATAGACTTGTGGTTGCACTGTTTTGCTCAGTTTGGACAAACACAAGCGTCGGTCCTTAAACGACCAGGGTGGTTCATTCACAATTCCAAAAATTCTCGTGCTAACTGCACCAGCCAAACCTTCCATCCACCCTTGTCAACTTTTTCCTTTAAAATTCATTTTTACTTTTAAATTAACAGTGGTAACATCCATTACCACTTTTCAAACAAATCATTTAACAATGGTAACATCCATTACCAATGTTCAAACAAATCATTCATCTAAACATTTAGCAAACATACTACTCATTTGAGCATTATTACATTGATTTGCTACGCTAAGCATTTGCTAGTATTTAAAAATTCAACAGATGCAATACTAACTCATTATTGAGTAAAAGGGATATCCTAAGTTGACAATGGTACAAGGTAAACAATTTTCAACGGAAGGTATAACAAATTGAATATTTAACTAAATTTTCTAAATCAAATTATCACTTGATATAACATAAGCATGCAATAATTTAAAATAACTACCTAATCATTTTGTAAATCATTTGAGCAAGTTGATCAAGGAAAACTTGCAAAACATAGGATCAAAATGATCAAAGGAGACTTGCCTTCCTGTGCTGGGTTGAAATTTTCCGGGGCTTGCTCTTGAAGTTCCTCGGACAAATCGGTCTCTACACGTAAATCAAGAAATCCAAATAAATAAAATAAAATAAAAATTCAAAAATTGAAACTAAATATACCAATTGAAAGATTAGAATTTTAGATGAATTTAGAAATTTGAATGGATCAATTTGGATTTAAAATGAGCAAGTTATGGCTGTTGGAAGTTTGAAATCAGACAAAATGGAAAAAGATAATTTCTGGAATTATCTTTTAACTGAAAATGAATTATGACGTCAGCACGGATTTTCTTGGAATTATTTTACAAAAGTAAATTCTAATTATGACATCAGCAAGGGAATTAATTAAAAATAAATAAAAAAATACAGAAGCCGACATGTGGGCCCGGTCTACGGTGGACCGCGTCCACGGACAACTACAGTTGCTGACGTGGCAGACCGAGAGTGACACGTGGCATGCTGACGTGGCAGTGCCGACGTGGCATGGGGCGAAGGGTTTCGGCTGACGTGGCGCTGACGTGGCAAACACGTGTCTGCCACGTGGCTTGACACGTCGGATAGGACTGACGTGGAGGCTGAGGTGGCGGAGCTGACGCGGCGGGTGCGCGGCTGTCGGCGGAGGTGGATCGGACGGCTGGGATTTCGAACGCGTGGCTCGATCCCGAGCGTTGGCTCAGATCCAGATGAGCGGCGGTGATGAGGCGGCGGAGACGCGGGCGTCCGGTGGATGGATGCCGCGTGGCGCGACGCGGGCGACGGGGCCGAGGCGGTGCGGACGTGGACGGCCGAGATGAGGATGCGTAGGCGCATCTGAGCCATCGAGGAAATAACGGTGGAGATGGCGCGGTGCGAAGGCGGGAGTCCGGGCGATCGACGACGCGTGTCCAGGCGCGTCGCACGAGGCGTCGCGGACGCGAGCGCGCGCGGGCGAGCGCGGACGCGGGCGGCGCGACCGAGGGAGCGGAGCGGGCGTTCAGTGCGGCGGAGGTCTCACCGGCGGCGACGAAGACGTTCGGCGACGACGGCAAAACACGGCGGCGACAACGCACGCGAAGAGCGGAAGAGAGAGGGAGAGTGTGAAGGGGTGAGAGGGGTGGTCGGGGCTCGCTTTATACGCGGCGGTGAAGTAACGGAAGTGCGGGCTCCGGCGAGTTAATACGGCGGTTTCTGGTGGCGGCGAAACGGCGGAGTGATGGAGTGAGTGCACGCGACGCGCGGGAGCTCCGGGGTTCATGAATGGCGACGCGAAACGGTCGAGAGGCGAAACGTGCGAGTTCGGCGGCGGCGCATTAATGGCGGCAGCACGCGAGGAGGAAGAAACAGCCGCACGGGGACGAAACGCCCGGAGACGACGGACCTGACATGTGGAACCCACCTGTCAGTGAGAGAGAGAGGGGAGAGGAGAGGACAAGCGGTCGGATGAGCGACGGGTGGCGGAGAGAAAAGAATTGGGCCGTCGGATGAGAGCGAAGGGGTAAGTGATGATCAAAGGCCGGGATTAGATCGGGCAAGATTGAATCAATCAGGACCGTCCGGTGCATTAAGTGAGCACGGCCGGTTCGGATGGAAGCAGGTGCGGGCGGAGGCGCGGATGCACGCCAGGTGTCGGCCAGCAGGAGGAGGAAAGCGGGATGAGGGCGGATGGTCGGGATCAGACCGGCGGAGGGGATGGACGGATGGATGGCTGACAAGTGTCAGCCCGAGGAAGGGTTTTGATATTTAATTTTTTTTTATATATATATATACATTTCAGAAATCAGTAGGAGGCTTTAAAATAGTCAGAAAAATACCAAATAAATTCCAAAAATTGCAGAAAAATTCACATTATTCACTGATAAAGTTTTGAACATATGAAAAATATTTACAACCTATTTTGATATTAAATTTTTATTTTTAAACAGAACTTTATATTCTGAATAATCCAAATAAATCCAAATAAATTGAGATAATTAACTTAAGATTATTTCTTCCAAATAAAGCAAAAATTGGGATGTTACAGATGTGGATGTTTTGTCTGGGTAAATCTAAGGACTTAATTTTGTGTGCCATTGATTTGAGTCTTACCGTACAACCACATGTCTAGTATGGGATAGATCTGGCTGATTAATTTGGGATGTTTCAATTTTGGTTCCATCGTTGGGATGAGTGTGGTGTGGTCAGAGCCATGGATCTACATTAGCACAAGAGGGGGCGATTATCGACTAGTAGGTAGCCTACTCGACGGTGAAACCTTAGCGAGGCGGAACTGGGTTGAAATTGAACATTGTAAAGGCCCTGTCATGATCTTTTCTCTGCACACCAAAGGAAGTGTGTTAATCTATTGGCAATATGAGATGATCATGTCTTGTGGGTAAAGTTGTACAACTTATATAGAGTGTAAAACTATTCGAATAACCGTGTCCTCTGTCACAAATTGTTGGATCGAAATCGGCGACAGAGGGGGGGTGAATGTCGACTTTTTTAAAAACGAACCCCCACAAGTATCCACTTTAAAAGGAACCCTTCTCCAATAGCTATAGAGCTATGAAGAAGGCATCCAGCACTTCCTGAAACCTCAACCAAACAGAGAGAAAGCAAGACAAATAAAAGGAGCAAATGGAGAAACCAACTGGAGCAAAACAGCATCGAGGCGGTCTAACCCCAAGGCGCCGGGCGGTCAGACCGCACTTGCTTGGCTGGTCAGACCGCAACTTCCCAGCTGGTCAGACCGCAACTTCCCAGCCGGTCAGACCGCTATTGCTGAGCCGGTCTGACCGCCGGCTACTGGCTGGTCTGACCAGTTAGCCTGACTGCCAGCAGAGACAACAGAGCCCGAAATCCAGAAACCTGAGAACTCCACATAGTTGAGAAATTGGAATTTGTCTCTGGTTTTTCTCAACCCAGGACTGTAAGACTACCTCTGAAATATGAAGTAGGGCCTAAGAAACAGAGAGAAAACAACTTAAAAGCAAGAATCCCAGATTATGACACAAATCTGAAATTTTGCAAGAACTGAGCCAAAACCCAAATTCCTCTCCAATCTCTGATCCTCTTCTCATGAAACTTTGAGAGTAGCTAATTAATAGCCTCAGGACTTAACATGCCAAGTTTCATGCCATCTCATGAAGGGAAACAAGATTCACATCAAACCCTAGAGGAGGAAACAGAGAATGAACTGGGCACAGAAAGACAAGAAAACTTGATTCTTCCAAATTGATCAAATTGCTCATGGAACTAGATGACCAAAGGGTCTAGAAATGCAATTCCATCATAGAGCAACCCATTTTGCTACTTCTTGGCAAGAACCAACTCAAAACACAAAAAGTCAAAAATCAAACAGAGAGGAGCACGAAGGAAGAACATAGGAGGCAGGGCATCTCAAAACAAATTAATTCATTCCTAGAGGCAAGAGGATCACAGAGGAGTCCCCATACGCGATTACAAATAGAGGAATGATTACGTGCTTATCAATCCATCCTCTCCCTCTCACAAGCTCAAGAATACCAAGAACACAAGAGCACTCAGGGAGACATCGAAGAGAAAGACACTGCCACTTCTTTCCTGCTCTCAACAACTAAAGCCTAAAGCAAAACAACCTCTCCAAAGGCCATTTTGACTAAAGCAAACCCTAACAAGCTCCTAGAATCCATACAGCCACAAGGAGACATCCCCTCCTTATATAGTCTTTGGCTAACGGGTCTCCAACCCGTTATGCCCGCTAAACCCGAATGGAACTACTTCCAGTTGTGCAGCTTTGTGCTTTAACCGAAACGCCCCTCCTGCACCTTCCGGGAAGCTTCCGCGTTCCTTGTCATCCAAGCCTCATGATGGGAACGGGGTCCCGATCTTCCAACAGGTTCTGGATATGTTCGATTTGGTGGAGGCGCGACACAAATCGATCCGGCTTCCGAACGACACGTTCCGAACCCCGCAATTGCAGCACCACGTCCCCTCAGGTTATCAACCGTGCGCGGCCCGGTTGACCTCGCCAAGAAGGCTAATCGTCGCCTGCGAATCGAAGAACACAAGCAAGAACAAGGAAGAACACAACTGAATTGCGGATGTATTGATGTAGCACTCGAAAGTTGGGGTCTCACAAACCGATGAACGGCGAAACTGTTCAAAAACAGAATTAATCTAAGCAAAATCCAACCCTAATGGTGGGGGTGGCGGCTGGATATAAAGGGGTGAGGGGCATGCAAAACCCCTGGATGCGCCCCTAATGGGCTCCAACACGATACAAAGCCGAACGGCCCAAAAGACGGTGGCGCAGCACCTTGACAGATCCTGAATGTCTACTTGTTTCGACGATTCCTGTTGACTCAAAAGGAATTTTGACATGGGACTAGAGTCATTGTAAAGGTCTTCTTCTTAGCTTTCCATACATATGTAGAACGTCCAAAACGGAGTCCGGATGCAATCTGGGCGTCCGTTTTAGTGCGGCTTGGTTCTGGACTCCGAATTGGATTCGAAGTCGGCTTGAGTTGGGCCTCCAACTTGATTCGACCGCCCTTGCTGGACTTGTGCGCCCCGTAGCCCTTCTCCAAGTACTTCCAGGTCCTCTCCATGGTTCCTAATCATAATTAAATCATTAGGTAGCAATCTATTCTCAAATGAACAAAAAGAAGTACTTAGGAACGAGCTCACCTGTAAATTCAATTGTCGGGCGCGAGCTCTAGTGATTGGTCCTTGAATGTCAAGTGGAGGAGTGTTGTGTGTATCCAAAGAAGTGATGTCCTCATCACCTCGCAACCACCTCGAGTCTCCGCCGTCTTCGACACATCCGACCGTTCTGACCTCGACACCGCCTGTGCCTAGTCCGGTCACCTCGTGTCTCACCACGACTCCGCCTCGACGTCCTGTAGCCATCACAGACAAGAAACACATCAAATAGCACCGCTCGATACATAAATAGCATCAATGAAACATACTTACACATGAAGGAGCCCAAATCTGTCGAATCAAGAGAATAAGCATCCTAATCGCTTCGACCAAGTTTGACCAAGTCCAATCAAGCCGATTGCACCGAGCAACGACATGACCCGGACCTCACAAACCAAACTCGACTTTCCTAAAATAGATGTCAATTACTCATCACACACAAGGGGTCACAACCACATGGTCTCTCACAAATATCATGCTTAATGACAAATTTTATTTAACTAATATGAGCCTGATGTCTGACCCAGATTTTATAATCCAGAATCCTCTATGATTCCACCGCACTATTTCCTGGAACAGTAGATAGTGCTCACAGATACAAAAATGAACATCAAAATACATATCATGCGGAAGCATAAATATAATAGAAAACTTACACATGGGCCGATTAGGTCGAAATCAATAAAATGCAGCAGCAGAAATGAAGCACATAGGTGGGACCCTCAGGACATGCCCACAGGCAGCCAACTGGAGGTTCGCGACCTAACCCTTGACATCTTCATCTTCTTTGCCATCATGACCAAGAGTATTGCTAAAGCGCATTGATCTGATTCCTGATTTTGGATTTGTTGCGAGAGCGAGTGTGAGCACAAACCACCGTGCTCCGCGAGCCAATACACAGAATGCAAATAAATAGTATGCATGGCTTATCAAAAGAGAGGCTCGGATTATTTTATTTGCCATAAATTGCTTTTGGTAGCACTATTATTATTAAATCATAGTGTTATTGTTACTACCTAAAACTCCACACGGTGATTGCCATAATTGACTTAATCCACCAAAAATACACTTTCTTTACTGATTGCTGTATAAGACTCCAAATAGCGAGTCTCATTATTTACTTAATCCACCGAATATACTCTTTCCAAATTGATTACTGTCTAAGACTCTAAACAGCGAGTGACATCATTTAGTTAATCTACCGATCATACACTTTCTATATTGATTGTTGTCTAACACTCCAAACAGCGAGTGACATCATTTAATTAATCCACTGATCATATACTTTCTATATTGATTGCTGTCTAAAACTCCAAATAGCGAGTGACATCATTTAATTAATCCACCGATCATACACTTTCTATATTGATTGCTGTCTAAAACTCCAAACAGCGAGTGACATCTCCAAACAGCGAGTGACATCATTTAGTTAATCCACCGATTATACACTTTCTATATTGATTGTTGCCTAAAACTCCAAATAGCGAGTGACATTATTTAATTAATCCACCGAATTCACATTTTTGATATTGAGTGCTGTCTAAAACTCCAAATAGCGAGTGACATCATTTAATTAATCCACCGATCATACTCTTTCTATATTGAGTGCTGTCTAAAACTCTAAACAACGAGTGAAAACATTTAATTGATCCACCAATCATACACTTTCTATATTGATTGCTGTCTAAAACTCCAAACAGCGAGTGTCATATCTCCAAATTCCCAAAAATTCAATTGACTCATCTAATAACCGATCAATTCTATTAATCCCAACATTGCCAACATCTCCCAAGACTTTATATTATTTATTAGTGTTGTAATCCAGCAATTACTTTCACACTCCCTAATTCTCCAAAAATCATTTAAATCATCTATCTAGCCTATATATTCATTTAGGCTCCACCAATTTATTTCTCCCAGAATCCACACTATCGTTTCCTTTTTATGATCGACATGAATCCACCAACATCTTTATGTGTTTACCACAAACAACCATCCTCTTTTCTTATGACTCTATTTATTCTTCCTGACATTTTATTTTGTGAGAAGTATTATCATTATTTAAAAATATAATACATAGAAATTTCTTGAGACCAAGCAGTTTTGAACAAAAACATAATGTGTAAGAGAATGCAATAATAATAGCAATCCAGATTACATCCATCGTTACATGGTCTCTTCACCATATGCTAGACCTTTAGCATTATACCCTCTTACATTATCACTGGGACGACACCCAGGGCAACTCAAAACAGGGCTTTCCACTGCCCTCCACTTTTCCATCCCCACCCACAAAGTTTTTGAAATAGAACTATATCTGGTTAAGTTCCTATGTCTGCCCATGACCGTGGGCACGGCTATTCGAATAGTTTTTACTCTGCAGAATTTGTACACTTTCACCACAAGAGACAATCCGCTCGTTGCCCCACATGATTCCTTAATCACGTGGTTGAGTAGACCATCACAGTGACTTTTCGAAGTATCTAGCTCCTTTTGTCATCTCACCCTATGGGCTGCTCCCACTTGCGGTGGGTCCCATACTATGCACGGGATGTAACCACGTCTACTAGCGCAGTCGGGCTCCACTCCCCGCAATGCTAGTACGGCTAGTTACCTCACCCTCCACTCGGTGTCCCTTTAAGCCTCCCCTTGCCCTTGCATATCCACTTCTTTTCACTACCGGTGAGATGAGTCCGAGGGTTTCGATAAATTTACTTAGCCAAGTTGCACTTTGCAGACTTGTGGTTGTACTGTTTTACATCGGAGGTCATGACAAGATTCAGTTCTTAGTGGTATCTGGGCGGTTCTACCACTACCCACTTTGTGCTTCCACTGCACCACACACACCCTCGAACCATCCGCCCAGATATTTAAGCAATTTGAGATTTTTGGGAGCATGAAATAATCATACCAAGATATACCAGTCATTACCACCATGACTGCCCCAAACTAGTTTCTCATGATTAAAAGTGATGATGATGCTTGGAGCATTTCAACGCCCTCGAGTATCTAAACAGTACTAAGCATGGCATATAATTACGAACTTATTTTTGAAAAGTTATCATTATAATTTTGCTAGGGCGACAAGGTTCACATATTCAAATATTCCAAAGGAGGTGTAATATTATTCAAGGTAAACAATGGGCATATAACTAGAATCCTTAAATTAAACATGTATTTGCATATAAAATAATAGCATGCAATTTGATAATTTAAACAAAACTAATTTGCAGAAAATGTAGGCTCAACATGATCAAAGTATTGACTCGCCTTGCGCGGTTTACCGCGGTCTAGAGCTCACTCAAATCTTTCTCATTTGATGGTCTTGAGCTTTTGGTCTTTTTCTTCACCTCGATCTTGATCTCGCTTTATCCATTGAATGTTCACAACTTCCAATTTCTAATTACGTGCTAAGCAACTGAATCCAAACAAATGCTGAGAGACCATGTGGCGGTCATCCCGTGTGAGTGATGAGTAATTGACAAGGGTTTAGGAAAGTCGAGTTTGGTTTGTGTGCTCAGACCTTGATGTTGCGTGGTGCAACAGGCTCGGTCGGACTTGGTCAAACTTGGTCGTATAGGATTAGGATGCTTATTTCCTTGATTCGACAGGTTTGGGCTTAATGAGGTGTCATTAATGCTATTTATGTTTTCATGTATCGAGCGGTGCTATTTGACGTGTTTCTTGTCAGTGTTGGCTGCAGGACGTCGAGGCGGAGTCGTGGCGAGACACGAGGTGACCGGACTAGACGCAGGTGGCGTTGAGGTCAGAACGGTCGGGATGTGTCGAAGACGGCGCAGACTCGAGGTCGTTGCGAGGCTTGGATGACAAGGAGCGCGGAAGCTTCCAGGAATGCGCCGGAGGGGCGAATCGGGAATTTCGCAAGGCTGCACAAGCGGGAGCGGGCTCCGTTGGATTTAGCCGGCGTAACGGGTTGGAGACCCGTTAGCCAGGGCTATAAATAGGTGGGAGGGGCTGCATGCCCTCTCATGGCTTTGGGAGAGACTTAGGGTTTGCTAGAGTCAAAAGAGGCTTTGTAAGTTTGTTTTGGCTTTAGGCTTTAGTTGGTGAGAGTGGGTGTGGAGCACAGGTTGTGTCTCCTTCGATGTCCCCTATGTGAGGGCTCTGTGTTGTGTTCATCCTCCTCCCAACCATGTAGTGTGTGTGTCTTCTTGAGATGGAGAGGGAGAGGTAGAGGAGAATTGATGTAATCAATCTTGTCCTAAAGTCCATGCATATGGGGACGTAGTTCTTTGTAATCCTTGTTGATTGGAATGAAATTCTGATTTTGTCTCACGTGCTCTCTATTTTCCTTCGATGCTTCCTAGGCTTGATTTCTTGATTTCTTGTTGTTTTTGCTGGGAAGGCCCAAAATGGGTTGCTCTAGGTTGGGACGTTGCCTCAAGATCGTTTGATCAGTTTCCCCTAGAGCAAAACTCATTTTATCTCAGATTTCTCTTTTGGAGTTTCTCTGTTCTTGTTTTTGCTATCTAGGGTTTTGGTGCATTTCTTGTATTCCTCTTTGAGATGGCATGAGACTTGGCCTGTTGAGTCTAGTGGCTATTATGTAGCTATCCTCAAAGACTCATGGCCAAAGGATCAAAGGTTGAGGAGTAATTTGGTTCTTGGCTTGGTTCTTGCAAGATTTCAGATTTTTTACCCAAATCTGAAATTCTTGTTTCTTGGTGTGGTTTCTTTGTTTTCCAAAGCCCCCTTACTATTTGGTATGTTGTAGTAATGCTTTGGGCCAAAAAGAATGAAAGAAAACCACCATTTGCCTTGATTTTCGAAGAGCTGCAGTTCTACCCGAAGTTCATACTTTCAGTTCTGCTCTCGGGTTGCCTGGAAGAGGGGAGCGGTCAGACCGGCCTGTAAAAGGCGGTCAGACCGACTTGAGCTGGGCGGTCAGACCGGCCCAGCCCGAGCGGTCAGACCAGCCAAGGCTGGGCGGTCAGACTGGGCCAGCCCAAGCTGTCAGACCGGCCAGGGTTTGTTGGCAAGTGTTGCTTGTTATTCGATGAGTTCTCTTAGTGGTTGTTTTTGCAAGTTTTTGCCTTGTGTTCTTCTGGATATTTAAGTCTTCATTAAGCCTCTTCTTCATGGCACTTCTTGCTATTGAAGTAGATTTTTTATTGGAGCTTTTGAGGGGTCGTTTTTAATTGAGCGCCATTCACCCCCCTCTGTTGCCATTTCGGTCCAACAAATGCAAATAACTCAAAAAAACCCAAATAAATCTGGATAAACTCAATTTAGCTTTACTATGAGTTAATGGGTGATTCGAGTGATTTGAGGCAAGGTCGGCGGTAGAATGCGATGACTCAGTCTTTCTATTAATAACCTCTTTTATTATTTTTGGTATTATCAAGGAAGTTCCATGGGTACGGGTTCTAGCTTGTTATTCCATGCTCACCATTATTATTTATTAACTCTAGTGTTAAAATTTAATTAAGGGCACCATTATTATTTTGTCCACCCTTTAGTTATTATTAGGCTTAGCTTTGGACTTTAAACTTTTAAAATTATTTATTTGGGCAAAGCTTGCTTTTCGGGGTCACATTTCTATATTTGCTATTTAGCAAAATTTTACCACTAAGATTTATTTCATGGTGGCATGATAAATGTTAGGGCATATATGTATATATATTATAATTAAGAATAATCTTTTATTTACTAAATCATCAATTCATTGGAGCCTAAATCTACACAATATTCCTAATCAAAGTCTCACTATGCCTTTAATTAGTAATTAAGTTTTAAAATAAAGGTTAAAAGCACATTAATTACTAACATGTAATAATTAATCCACGATTTGACATTTATTAAGATCATTTATATCCTAATAAATTTTTGTACCTTTTATGGATTTATTGTTGATTTTTCCTGATTTTTCTCAATCGGAATGGGCTAATAAAAATCAACAAACAAATAAAAAAGGAAGAGGGTGCACCGGCGGAATCGAACTCGGGACCTCAGGGTTGCAAATGCTAAGCACGCTGAGCTAGCCAAGTGAGGCTCTCGGTCTTTTGCGATTTACTGGAGGGGGTCAATACTGAAGAAGCGAGCAAGGGCTGGGGACTGAACAGAAGAGCTAGCCGATCGAAACAGGGGAAGCACACGGCGGTCGGGGCAGGTGGGCTCACCGGCGCATCCGGCGGCCTGAGGGGCAGCGAACATGCAAAATGGGTTGTCTCAGAGGTGAGGAAGCCTGGGGGATTGTGTCTCCGGTTGGGAAGGTGCCGGGGTGGAATGTGGCAGCGCCGCCGTGGTGGGGGAGGGAGAAATCGGAGAGGGGCATGAGCAAGAGTGAGTCATGGGGGACCTTACCATGCTGTCCATGGTGGTGAGGAGGCGACGAGGAGCGCTAACATCGGTGACCGGTGGTGGCGCAGAGGAGCTCACGTCGCCGACGGACGACGGTGAAGGGAGGGGCAGGGCGGTGCTCGGAGAAGCTCCGTCGCAGTGTGGTGATGCTTCTGAAGAGAGATATCGAGCCGTGATGCCCTGGAGGAGCAGCGGCGGAGATGGGGACGTCGGCGGGCGGACTTGGGGCGAAAGATTGTGTCGGCGTCCTCCACTGCACCGATCTCCAATTAGTTGAACGGGAGAGGAGATGAGGCTTAGGGGTATGAGGTGACGTAGGTGGCCCATGGCCAGGGGTGCTGGAGAGCCGGGAACGGCATGAAGCCATGGCGGCGACGTCGCCCCTGCGCGAGCATGGTTCCGCAGTGGAGGGAGCAAGGAGGAGGGAAAGCAAAGGGAGGAACTGGGGCTACTTTATAGCGCGGGAGGGGATTGCAGAGGCGCACTGTGGCCGATGACCGAAGCTCCGTGCGTGGTGTGGCCGGAAGACGTGTGCGCGTAGGGCATGGCGAGGGACGTGACAATGATGGGGGCAGGTCGGCTGACGCCGTGCCGATGCGGGAGCGCAGGCAGGGACGTGCGGTGGCGCGGGCCGAACGGACGGTAGCCAGTGTGTGGGAGCATGGCTGACGCGAGCGCAGGAATGGATACAGAGGATGGGAAAAGAAAGAAATGGGAAGGGATGACAGAGCCCAGCGGTAGGAGGCAGGAACGGGAGTGGAGGGAGAAAAGGGCCCACGGGCAGAGAGGAGGGGGAAGGAGGGAGAGAGAATGAGAAAAATAAAAAGCTTAAGAAAATATGGGAATTGAATTAATTTTTATTTCACAGTTATGATTTTAGTTTTTCATATATTTGAATTATTATTTTTAAATTAATGTTGTAGCTGATTTGTGCATATATATATACAAGCTTCTGAATATCCAACCTTTGGTTTGACTTTATTGACTTTGAAATTTGAATTCAGGATTTTGTTACTTTGAATTCATGATCTGTAATGTTTGCATGATCATTATTTGCACTTGGGATTATCCCTGACTATTAATTTGCAGGCCACCAGTCTCAAAAGATTTCAAATAAACATTTAGAAGAAATTTGAATGCCAACAAAATGCAAGAAAAGTTTTACAAATTCCATTTTTTTTAAGTTCCAGAATTTGGGATGTTACACCTGATGGCCAAAGTTTTACAATAATAGCAAAAGAAGACAGCGGAAGATAAACATAAAGCGCACATCCAGCTTTCCCACAAGGTGAATGATTGTAAGACGTGGCCTACTCGCAATCCTCACCGAAGTCGTCGAAAGCTTCCTCTGAAAGGCTTGCCACGCGATTACACACTTCCTTAGGTGTGAGGCGAGGAGATCATGATAAGACCTTTACAATGATCCTTTGTCAACATAATCACACTGCCACTAAGGTTTCACCACAACATGAATCCACATGTTGGAGCCCCCTCTTTTGCTATGTGAGACTTCTCATGACCTACGCCGCGCTCACATTCAGCCTATAGCGAGATTAAGTTGGAACTTCACAAATTATTCAGCCAGGTCTGTTCCACACCAGACTTGTGGTAGTATGATAGGGCTTTGCAATGGTAGCTCACAGACCGGTCCTTAATCTGACTTAGGCCTAACCACGAACCCCTTGTGCCTTACAATCAACATCGAGTCAACAAACTACGATGCATGCCAGCAAGCACCCACCACCATACCAATGCCTAAGTCTAAACCAGTTTTATATTTTGTTTCAAAATAATTTCATAAACATTCTTGACTCACCAAAGTCAAGAATTCAGTTTTAAAGTCTATCATTTTATGTGAAAGATCATCCCAAACCACAATTACTCTAAGCGTGGCTAAGCATTTTTACCAAATTTCTAGTTAGTGCTATTGTACTAACTAGGTTTTATCTAGGGTCGACAAGGTATAATGGTATCCAACATCAAATTTGGCCATACAAAGGATTTCGGGCATAACTACAATTTAAGCTAGACTTGTTTAAAAGTAAGCATGCATAATAATTTAAAAACAACATAAATAATTTTAAATATTGGGATCAACATGATCAAAGGTGTAAGTTGCCTTACTCGAAGACCTGGTTCGAATCGTCGCAGTCGTTCTCTCCGAGCTCGTCAAAATCTACGTGGGAAGAACCAAACAAATAAAATTTGCCAGAGGATCTAAGAGCAGAGTTCCCTAGTCTTTTTCCCAGTCCGTCCGAATCTCGGGGTCGAGATTCTTTCTAAGGGGGGTAGGTTTGTAACATCCCAAAATTTGCTTTCTAGAAAAGTTTAATTTCAAATTAATTATTTTTTAAAGTATTTGAATTTCTTTTGCAGTTATTTGGCTTTTATTTGGTTTTCTGGATTTTCTGGAGTTTAAAACCTATTTTAAAATATGAAAATTAAATATCAACATTAGTTGGAAATAATTTTATTAAGTCCAAAATATCTCTAGGAGCTTCTGTGAATTTTTCTGGAATTTTTGGAGGTATTTTCATATTTTTCTGAAGCCTAAACAATTTCCTAGCCTTTTCTGAAAATAAAAATCAAATTCTAAAATTAAAAATCCAAAACCCTCCCTCCGGCCGACGCATGGACGACCCAGATCCGCCCAAGTCGCCGCCTGGCCCAAATCCAGGCCGCACTCCCCCTCTTCCTCCGCCAAGCGGGCCCGGCCCGTCAGCCTCCCCGGGCCTCCCTCTCTCCTCCTCTCTCTGCCCCTGGGCCCCGGCTGTCAGCCGCTCGTGCCCGCACCCGCCGCCCGATCCGCCTCCGAGCTGCGTGGCTGCGATCCGCGCCACCCGCTCACTTTCCCCGTCCCTCTCACTGCGCGCAGGCCCCGCCTGTCAGGGTCTTCCCCTTCCTCCCGCGCACCACCTTCCTTCTTCCCCCTTTCTTTCCTTTCTTGCGTCGGCGACCGATTCCTCCCGGATCCCCTCCTTTCCTTCCCTGGCTCCCTCTGGTTTTGGAAACACCGAGCAACGCCACGACCAAATCCCCGAACTGCCGCGCCCCTTTCCTTCCGCGCCCCCCTCTTTCCTTCCTCCCCTCTCCCTTCATTTTTCTGGCCGCCAGCACCGGCGAGCAATTGCCGCGCCCCTACTCCCCCTCCTCCCCTATAAATACCCCCTAGGCTCCACCTCCCTCCGCACAACTGCCCACTGCCCTCCGCTCTCTCTCCCGAGCTCCGCAGCACCCCAGCACTGTGCCACCTCTCTCCCCGAGCTCCGCCGCCCTCCGGCGAGCAATTGCCGCCGCCTCGGACCTCCCCGAAGCCCGCCACCGCCACCCAGAGCACCCCCGTGCCCGTGCGAAGCTCCTCGACACCTCAGCCGCCCCTCCCCGCCGCCGGAGCACCGTCGCACCGGAGGACCCGAGCTGCGATGCCGCTCTTCCTCGTCGTCGGTCGTCCCCGCTCGTCATCGGACCCAGCCGACCCCTCCGACAGAACCGCCTTCGCACCGGGACCCCGTTTTGGGCATCACCTGAACCTCTTCGGCCTCCCCTCACCGCCGGCACCGTCGCCTCTGTCCACTGCTGCCCGGCCCCCTCCAGCAGGTACCTCAAAGGGGTTACTTACCCTATATGGGTAGGCAACGCCTCAATGACCGACTGGCTAGCAGCGCTATCTCTTCTCTCCCCCGGCTCCCTCGGCGCGCGTTCGAGCCCTCGGCTCCGCACGCTGAGGTTGAGCCATTTCTTTTAAAACCCGCGCTGACATGCGGTCCCCGTCCGTCAGTTGCTGTCGGTCTGTGGGCCGGCTGACAGCTGGGCCCCACCCGTCTGCACTGGCCACTGACATATGGGCCCAGAGCCCAGTGGGTCCCACATGTCAGTGGTTGAGCCAGTGGGCTCGCTGTCCAGTGGGTCCCACATGTCAGAGGCTGAGCCAGTGGGCTCACTGTCCAGTGGGTCCCACCTATCATAGACACAGAAATTAATCAATAAAAATAAAAGATTAGAATGAAAATTCACCTATCATAATTTCTGGATTTATTCAAACTAAAATCTTTAAATGAGCATAACTTATTCATTTTAACTCCAAATTGAACCGTTCAAATTTCTAAATTCTTATAAAATCATAATCTATCCAATTATGGCCTCTATTTGCATTTTTGATTTTATTTGAATTTTGTTTGTATTTATTTGTTTTGTTGCTTCGTCTTTTCTCGCGTAGATTCCACCGTTGACGAAGATCTCTGCACTCCGTAGCAGGAAGACCCCGAGAGCGTGCAAGAAGGCAAGTCTCCTTTGATCATTTTGAACCCATGTTTGTGAAATGTTTTAATTATTTTAAATTTATGTGCATTGCTATTTGCATAGAATCTTAATTTTACTTTAGCAAGTTAGTTAATCCAACATTGTTATACCCTCCATTGAACTTTGAATGCCATGTACCCTTGTAACCCTAGTATTATCTTTGTCTCAATAATGAGAATTACATAATCCTTTGGTAAAATGACACGGTAGTATAATGCTTAGTCATGCTAATTAGTCCTTTTGTAATTGAAATGGGAAATCATATGTCGTTCAACTGGTAATTGTATTTAGAAATAAGTGGTGACTGGTGTTGCCACTGCTCTTTTAAAAATAAAATAAAATGTGAAAGTTGGTTTAGACTGGGGTGGATGGTTGGTTGGGATTGGTGCGGAATGCATGAGATCTTGTAAAGTGTATGTTCCATCCTAGTTGATTAAGGACCGACGCTTGTGTTTATCCAGACTGAGCATTACCGTGCAACCCCAAGTCTATATGGATACGACCTAGCTGATTAACTCATAATAGTCTAGTTTAGGTGCCACCAGTGGAAAGTGGGTGCCAGGGATTTACTGGTTATTCACAGTGAGGGACAGGGATTTACTGTACTCATATGGCGCAAGAGGGGGCTTCGGACTGGGCAGATTTAACCCTTCTGCGGTGAAACCTCAGCGGGTGGTGTCTAGCTAGATTACAGTGAGGAGAAGGCTTTGTGATATTTTATCTGTGTCTCATGCCAAAGGAAGCGTGGTGACTATTAAGATAATTTATCTCTTGGGGGTAAAGTTGTACAACCTCTGCAGAGTGTCAAACTATTCGAATAGCCGTGCCCACGGTCAAGGGCGGGCAAGGAATGCATTCACATGGTAGACTCTTGGTTTTGTTTTTAAAAGCAAAGTTTTGGTATTCCGAGAGTGGAGGGAACTCTCGGAATGGTATCCTGGCAGTTGGAGCCAGAGAGGGTGGATGTAACCCGCAGTTTCTACCTTATCGGTTAAAGTTGGTTAGATAGTGTTGGTGGATGGAACCTTCACTGTGAGATGCTTATTAGTTTCAGTTAAAACAATTAATTGATCAAAATGATGCCTTCAAAAATTACTTAATGGTATTCGAAATAAAATATTGCTTTGTGCAAAAGAACCATATAACCCTCCTTTGTTAAGCCTTGCATCTATTGCATTTTTCCCAAGACTTGCGGAGTACTTCATGTACTCACATGCTGCACCCAAAAATAATACTCAGAGGAATACGAAGCTCAAGAGGGAGACTACGACTACTTCTCAGGTGGATTCGACGAAGGATTTTCGGAGTACTAGGTCGCGCTTCCCCAGTCAATTGCCTGTGGCGTGTTGATGGGTCTTTGCTGAATTTATTTTGCTTCCACTGTGTTTCGTGTGTGCGAGATCTGGAAACCTCAATTGTAATAATGAGACCTTTCGGTCAGTACTCTTTATTATTGTAATAAATCGCTGTTGGTTATGTAATCACCAATTGAAGATAACACCAGAAGACCTACCAAAGACAGCATTTGCTACTCGTTATGGATTGTATGAGTATACAGTGATGTCTTTTGGCCTAACAAATGCACCTGCATACTTTATGAATCTGATGAATAAGGTGTTCATGGAATATTTGGATAAGTTTGTGGTCATGTTCATTGATGATATTTTGATATACTCCAGGAATGAGGAAGAACATGCAGAACATTTGAGGATAGTGTTGGAAAACCTAAGAGAACACCGGTTGTATGCCAAGTTTAGCAAGTGTGAGTTTTGGTTGAAGAAAGCGGCTTTCTTGGGTCATGTGATTTCTGCAGGTGGAGTATCCGTAGACCCTGATAAAGTAAATGATGTGCTCAATTGGACACAACCGAAGTCAGTATCCGAGATCAGAAGTTTTCTGGGATTGGCCGGTTATTATCGTCGCTTTATTGAAGGTTTCTCCAAGCTTGCAAGACCTCTCACCCAGTTGCTAAATAAGGAAAAGAAGTTTGAATGGAGTAAACCGTGTGAGGATAGTTTTCAAGAGTTGAAAAAGAGGTTAACTTCTGCACCAGTGTTAACACTCCCGGATATTAGAAAGGATTTTGAAGTCTTCTGTGATGCATCAAGGCAAGGACTAGGCTGTGTTCTGATGCAAGAAGGAAAAGTAGTAGCCTATGCCTCAAGACAATTGCGACCCCACGAAGTGAATTATCCAACCCATGATCTAGAACTTGCTGCTGTCGTGCATGCTCTAAAAATATGGAGGCACTATTTGATCGGTAACCGCTGTGAGATCTACACGGATCATAAAAGTTTGAAGTATATACTTACCCAACCCGATCTCAATATGAGGCAGAGGAGATGGCTTGAGCTAATAAAAGATTATAATGTTGGAATACATTATCATCCTGGAAAGGCTAATGTAGTAGCAGACGCCTTGAGCAGAAAGAGTTATTGTAATAAACTATTGATTAAAGACAGTATGCCTGCACTTCAAGAAGAATTCTAGCGGCTCAATTTGGAAGTAGTAGAGGAAGGATTCCTAGCTACTTTGGAGGTTCAGCCAACTCTAGAGGACCAGATCAAGATAGCTCAAAAAGAGGATAAGTATGTCAAGGAAATTAAAGAAAACATGAAGAAAGGAAAAGCACCAGGATTTTCAGAAGATGAAGAAGGTATCATTTGGTTTGGAAAGAGAATCATTGTACCTGAAAAGAGAGAATCATTGTACCTCAAAAAGACGTGGCGCCGAGGCGCGCGGAGACTGGGAAGTGAGCAAGGAGGCGGAGACACGGCGTCGTGTACTTGCCGGCCGTACGTGTCCTGGCTGCAACCGGGAGAAGCGCCGTGCGGCGGGCTCGACGAATCCCACGTCGTCGTAGAGAGAGGGAGAAGCTTCTGCATGCCTGGATGGGGAGAGACTCCGTGGAGCTTGGTTATACGTACGGGTTGATGGGTAATTCACGCCCGGATGAATGTGTGAGTGGACGCACTAGTATCTTCTCCTGCATGCATGCTTCTATGTGCTCGCGGTTCATGCATGCATGCTTGTGCGGACGGATTTTTGAATGCATGCATGGATGGATAATTCCCATACGCTTGTATGAGTAGGTGTTTCATGTACGCATGCATGAATACATACTTGGCTTGATATCTCATGGCTGCATACACAGGGTTTCGTGGAGGTCAGTGGAGGTCGGGGCCCGTCTTCGGCTGCGCGGAGTCCGTCATGGCGAAGTCAGTGGCGAGACCTTCGTTGCGAAGTCGGCGCGAAGCCCGACATGCCAGCACGGTAAAGCCGCCTTCAGCCCGCTTATGCCCGCACGGAGTGAACTGGCTCGCTGAAATTCGTACTTGTGCATGCATGGATGCTTGTAAAATGGGCCTTCATGCATGCACACGCACATACGCTTCACAAGCGAAGCCAGCTGAGCCAGCCGAGGCGCGGAGACGCGGAGTTGACGGAGTCCAGGCGACTGCACAGAGGTGAGCAAGCGCGGAGGGCAAGCCCTATGTGAAGGCGGGCCCACTGCGGTGGCCGGTGCAGAGCTCTTCTCGAGTTAGAGATTTGGAGAAGGCCGAGGTTCTTGCTGGCCATCTCCACGGTCCAAAACATCACCTCCCTGCACGACCACTTGCTGCAAAGCGGAGATAGCAACGACCTGTCGCCGATGATCCGCAAAATATTCCAAATCCCACAAATCCAGGGGGTGCTCCTGAGAACAGCCATCCGCTCCTTGGGCGACTTTTCATCCAATCCCCACAGACGGCGCCATCTGTTGTAGCTACTGGCTAAACAGGAATGAAGGGGACTAGTAGAAGGAGAAGAGGAGAGCCAGATCTGTAGAATGGTTGGTGAGAATGAGAGGATGTCCCTCCTTTGCCCCTCCTGGGGGTTTATATATATGAGTGGGGTAGAATGGGAAATCCCCATTCTACCCCTTAGTATTTACAAGGGATGAGGGTACATTGGTATATTTACACTGGTATATTCCTCTACACTATTGGGCGTATTACATGTTGGACTAGTTGCACGGCCCAGTCACGGGGGGTTGGGCCACCCCTACAACAGTACTCCCTCGACAACAAGCGCTGAGGTCCCGATGGGCGAGCTAACGTGATCAACCACCCCAGCCCCCCGTTCCCCGACAGCAAGCGCGAGGGTGCCGAGTGGTGAGTCGATGCAACTGGTAGCTTGCAGACCCCAGAGGTGATGCCTACGAAGAAATCAGCGAACTCCTATGCTGAATCCCACACCGTCCTGCCGAGGCGATGCCTACGAGGCGGACGGCGAAGTCTTGCGCCGGAGCCGTGCCGTCCCGCCGAGGCATACCTACGAGGCGGATGGCGAAGCCTTGCACCGACGACGTGCCGTCCCGCCGAGGCGATGCCTTCGAGGCGGACGGCGAAGTCGAGCGCCGGCGACGCCCATAGCGAAGTCCTGCACCGGAGCCGTGCCGTCCTACCGAGGCGATGCCTACGAGGACGACGGCGAGGTCCTGCGTCGGAGCCATGCCGTCCCGCCGAGCCGATGCCTACGAGGCGAACGACGAAGTCCTGCGTCGGAGCCGTGTCGTCCCGCCGAGGCGATGCCTACGAGGTGGACGGTTAAGTCTTGCGCCAGAGCCGTGCTGTCCCGCCGAGGCGATGCCTACGAGGCGGACGGCGAAGCCTTGCGCCGACAACGTGCCGTCCTGCCGAGGCGATGCCTTCGAGGCGGACGGCGAAGTCGAGCGCCGGCGACGCCGACGGCGAAGTCCTGCACCGGAGCCGTGCCGTCCTACCGAGGCGATGCCTACGAGGAGGACGGCGAGGTCCTGCATTGGAGCCGTTCCGTCCCGCCGAGGCGATGCCTACGAGGCGGACGGTGAAGTCCTGTGTCGGAGCCGTGCCGTCCCGCCGAGGCGATGCCTACGAGCCGGACGGCGAAGTCTTGCGCCGACGACGTGCCGTCCCGCCGAGGTGATGCCTTCGAGGTGGACGGCGAAGTCGAGCGCCGGCGACGCCGACGGCGAAGTCCTGCGTCAGAGCCGTGCTGTCCTCCCGAGGCGATGCCTACGAGGCGGACAGCGAAGTCCTGCGCCGGAGCCGTGCCGTCCCGCCGAGGCGATGCCTACCAGGCGGACGGCGAAGTCCTGCGTCGGAGCCGTGCTGTCCCACCGAGGCGATGCCTACGAGGCGGACGGCAAAGTCTTGCGTCGGAGCCCTGCCGTCCCGCCGAGGCGATGCCTACGAGGCGGACGGCGAATCCCCTACCTTCAAAAACAGTGCCCGCGGAGAGCGGGCGCTTGCGGCGTAGGCTGAGGGCACTACGCACGCCGAGGTAGGGAGGCGAAGCCGCCGTTCCCCTACCTTCAAAAACAGTGCCCGCGGAGAGCGGGCGCTTGCGACGTATGCCGAGAGCACTGTCGGAGCCCAGATTTTGCAATCCGGAATCCTCTGTGATTCCATCGCACTATTCCCTGGATCAGTAGATAGTGCTCACAGATTACAGTTCTGAATATCAAGTACATATCATGCGGAAGCGTAAATATAGTAATAGACTTACTCATGGGCCGATTAGGCCGAAATCAACAAATTGCAGCAGTGGAAGAACGAAGCACGGAAGTGGGACCTTCAGGACATGCCGACAGGCAGCCAACTGGAGGTTCGCGACCTAGCCCTTGACATCTTCATCTTCTCGGCCAGCTTGTCCAATCTTGTTGCTGAGGCGAGGTGATTTGATTCCTGATTCTGAATTTTGTCGCAAAAGCGAGTGTGAGCACTCCAACCCCGTGCTCAGCGAGCCAATATACAGAATGCAAATAAATAGTATGCATGGCTTAACAAAGGAGAGGCTCGGGTTATTTTATTTGCCATAAATTGCTTTTGAAATATGATACATAGAAATCTCCTGAGACCTAACAGTTTGAACTAAAACTTATTTTGTGAAAGAATGCAATAGTATTTCGATCCAGATTCCATCCACCATTACATGGCCTCTGCACCATATGCTTAATCCTTCAGCGTCATAACCACTTAACTTATCACTGGGGCGACACCCAGGGCAACACAAATAAGGGCCTTTCTCTGCCCTCCACTTTACCAATTCCACCCACAAAGTGTTTTTGAAACAGAACTATATCTAGTTAAGTTCCCATGTCCGCCCTTGACCGTGGGCACGGCTATTCGAATAGTTTTCTACTCTGCAGAGTTTGCACACTTTACCCACAAGAGATAAATCCACTCGTTGCCCCACATGATTCCTTAGCCATGCGGTTGAGTAGACTATCACATGACCTTTACAATGCATTTTTCCTAGCAGAGTTACGTCCGCTAAGGTTTCCACTTCCTTCGGGGTACGACCACCCTTCCAGAAGCCCCCTCTTGCGCCGTCACGTCGGAGGATGTGGCCATCCTCTACCCGCCCGTGGTCACACCGGCGCAACTCTTACTAAGTCGATGCAAATTAGTTAGCCCTGTCTACACTTTGCCAGCTTGTGGTTGTACTTGTCGTACACTGGGAGGTCATCACAAGATTCGGTCCTTAGGGTTATCTGGGCGGTTCTACCACATTCCCCTTTGTGCTTCCACTGCACCACTCACACACACCCTCGAACCATCCGCCCAGATATTTAAGCAAGTTGGGGTTTTTGGGAACATAAAATAATCATACCAACATATTCAAGTCATTACCACCATGACTGCCCAAACCAATTTCTCATGATTCAAAGTGATGCTTTGGGGCATTGTTGGTGCCCCCCGATTATCTAAGCAGTACTAAGCATAGCGTATAATTATGCACTTATTTTCGAAAGATTACCATTATAATTTTGCTAGGGTGACAAGGCTCAGATATTCAAATATTTCCAAAGGAGGTATAATACTAGCAAGTCGATTAATGGGTGTATAACTAGAATCTTCAAACAAACATATATTTGCATATGAAATAACAGCATGCAATTTGATAATTTAAACAAAAGTAAATTTGTGAAAAATGTAGGTTCAACATGATCAAAGTATTGACTCGCCTGGCGCGGTTTACCGCAGTCTTGAACTCACACAATGATTTCTCTTGAGCTTCCGGCCTTTATCTTCACTTCAAGCTTAATCTTGCTAGATCCACTGAATCTTCACGACTCCCAATTTCTAATTACGCGACAACTACTGAATCCAAATGAAAGCAAGTAACTCACAAGATCCAAATAAATCCGAATAAACTCAACTTTTGTATTATTATGAGTTAATGGGTGATTTGGGGCAAGGCCGATGGTAGAAAACGATGACTCGATCTTTTATTAACAGTTTCTTTTATTATTTTTATATTTATCAAGGAAGTTCCATGAGTTAGGATGGACCTACAAATAGGTATGCGAGTTTACTGGGCATTATTTTGTCGGGTGCTATTGTTCAGGGCATATACCATATGCGAGGTATACAGTTTTTGTTTATTGCATTAATCTCAGAGTCTGGATTTATAGCATATTGTGGTACAACACTTTACGTATCCTTAGTTGTCACCATGTTTAGTTTAATTTGGAGTAGGATCTACTTATATGGCCCTAGCTTACTATATACAACTTTACCCAACTAATCCTAAAGTTAAGATTTAATTAGGGGCTCATTACTATTTGTCTACACTTTGATCGTTATTAGGCTTAGTTTTATTTCAATTTAAATATGTGACAACGCTTGGTAGGTATCATTTTATGTGAACCTAATTACTCGCGTTAATGGTTACGTACTCACTTTAGAGTATCTATATGTCCGTGAGATTTTTTTTTGGTATTTGATGACCTAGGGCCACTATATGCTAGCATCTATATATTATTATGACCTTTTAATCTGAGCGCTATCTGGAAACTATTGCTTCTAATATTTTATCCCTTTGTAGCTCGAGCCTGCTAAACATGATGGCATTTGGTTATCATTATTTACTAAAGCTATCATTTAAGGGTTCATGATTAGTAGTATTTTTATGATAATGTCTACCTGTATACATTTTTAATAGAGCCTACAATGAACGCAAGAATTATACTTTTATATTTACTAGTAGGCTCGTATACATGCTATCCGCATTTCTCTAACCCCTTTTATGTATACATATATATATATACATATATATATATATATACATATATATATATATATATACATATATATATATATATATATATATATATATATATATATATATATATATATATATATATATATATATATATATATATGTTTATATATATACTTACATAAAAAGTCTCTATATTCTAATTGTTATTAGCTTTAATTAAAATTTATTTATCTAACAAAGTTATATTCCAATATTTGCTAGCTAGAAAAACCTACCATTAGAATTTATTTAACGGCAGCATTTTAAATATTGGGCATAAATCTTAATTTTAATCATGGGTAGCCTCTATTAGATTTGGATATTTATTCAAGATCATAATACCTTATCAATACCTCAAATTAATACTAAATATTTTGGATAATTGTTCAAACCATATAACTAATCACACATGAGCTAATCCAAATTTAAGTCTTAATTAATCTCATTTTTTTCCAGTTAAATTTTATTAGCTTCTCTAAACTTTTCTAAAATTTTCCTTGATTTTTATTAATCAAAACGGGTTAAAAAAATGGAATAAAAATACTGCAGCCGAAGGATTCGAACTCAAGACCTCTGCAGTGAAGTGTTTAGAGCCCACTCGGCTAGCCAGGTGGGTTTTCTGTCTGTCGTGAAAGTCTATGGGGAATTAACTGTGAAGATGTAAGCGGCAGTTGGGGACTAAAACGGGGCAGCTGGCTGGCCGAAGCAGTAGAGGTGGGGGGCGCACGGCCGGCGGCGGGAGCTCCGGCGAGGGAAGGCCTGAGGAGCGGGGTAGGTTGGCAAAATGGGCTCTTGGGGAGTCGTGGAAGCCGGTGGAGGAGGCGGTGCGGCTCGGGACAGCGCAGATCGGCGGGGGCGGCTACTCGGGCGGCGACCGTGAGGTGGGGAACGGGGACGGCGGCGCCGGGAGGAGAAAGGGGAGAATCAAGGCGCGCGCGAGCACCAGGGGGTGTGGGGATTCTTACCACGCGGTGGTCGGGGACAGAGGGGCCTTGAGGCGGGCCGGCGGCGTGAGGCCCATGTCGGAGCGGGCGGTCTTGCGGCGCCGGCGAGCTTGGGCAAACGGGAACGCTCGACGGCGATTGTGGAGTGTCGACTATACCTTGAAGATGCTCCAACCGAGAGGAATTGGGTCGGGAAGCAGGGAGCCAAAAATGGGGCAGTGGCAGTGGCTTCCGGCCGGAGATGAGGAAGAGGAGCTTCCCGGCGAGCTCAGTGGGGTGTTTTCCAATTGGGCCGGAGGGAAGGAGGAAGGTTCTTGGGCGCACACATGGGCGGGGTCAATTTGGCATGGTTTTGTCGGAGAGGCCGGAGCGGCATGAGGCGGCGGTGGCCGGCGCTTTGAGCTAGCGCGGGTGAGCTTGGGCTGAGCACGGGAAAGAGAGATAGGGGGGAAAAGGGAGACGGCGCAGGGGGCAATGCACTCCCGGGGAGGCTTTTTATATCCCGCGGAGCAAGGGAAAGAAATGCCAGGGCGCCATGGCCGTCGCTGACGGAGGAACAGGGGGCGGCATGGCTCCTTACGGCCGGTGATGTGCGCACGCGCAGGGCATGGGCAGGGGAAGTGGCGATGTGCGCGCGCAGGCTTGATGACGCGGGAGCAGCGACGTGCGATGAGGGGAGCAGTTGGCGCCAGGGGGCGGGGCCGAGTGACGCGAGCTGAGAAGACAGGAAAAAGAAGAAGCAATGAAAGGAGGAAGAGGAGACAGCGCGGCGCCAGTGCAGAAAAGAAGGAGTTGGCCGGGCCCTGGCGCAGAGAAGTAGGGAAAAAGGGAGGCGGGGCACCGGGCCCAGTGGGCAAAGGAAAAAATCGGGAGAGAGGGAGGAAAGAGAAAATGAAGGGCCCCCACATGGAAGAGAGAGGAAAAGGAAAGAAAAGAGAAAAGAAAGGTTCTAGCAAAATTTAAAATTTGGATTTCTATTTTAGCTTGTAATTTGCATTAGGAATTACTGATTTTTGGAGTTTGCATGCTATTCAAAGTTTAAGTTTTTATTTAAACCTTGTATTTAATTTTGGATTTTCAATTCATGTCTTGGTTCAATTACAAAATCTAATAGTCTTTTATTTTCAAATCTATCAAATTTTGCTATGAATTGTTTATACAAAATTTTGAATGCCCAACCTTTGTTTCGTATGTTAATTAAAGTAAAGGAAGGAACTTCCAGTTTAAACATCTAGAAATATGTTCTAATATTCCTTTTGGTTGCATTTTATTGACTTGAATTTGAATTCAAGATTTTTGGTATTTTAATTCGTAGAGTTTTAAACTCCCAAAATTATTTCTTATCTTTTATCATCATAATTCTAATTTGTATTTGGGATTTATTTCTAGTTATTATTTTGCTTCACAAAACTCAGTAAAACCCAAATAAGATTTTGAACCAAAAATTCAAATGCCAGTAAGATGCAAACAAAAGTTTTAAATTGCTCAAAATTTCAAACATCCAAAATTTAGGATGTTACAGGCACTACGCACGCC
>CM029622.1:90169-175169 GCA_017311315.1 Dendrocalamus latiflorus | reverse complement strand
TGCAGGAGGTGAGGTAGTGCAAGCGATTGTCTGTGTGACGGCTTGAATGGGACACTCACAGAGGGTGAAGTTCTGTTGTGGCGTGCTAGTAGTGTGGGTAGCCAGCTGCTAGACGTTCAGAAGGAGAACATCCCGCACAACGTATGGGACCCACCGCAAGTGGGAGCGACCCATAGGGTGAAATGATGGAAGGGGTGAGGTACTTTGAATGGTTATTGTGATGGTTTGCTCAACCGCACGACTAAGGAATCATGCGGGACAATGAGTGAACTGTCTCTTGTGGGTAAAGTGTACAAACTTTGTAGAGTCAAAACTATTCGAATAGCCATGGCCACGGTCAAGGGCGGACATGAGAACTTAATCAGATATAGTTCTATTTCGAAAACTTTGTGGGTGAGAATGGAAAAGTGGAGGATAGTGGAAAATCCTGATTTGTGTTGTACTGGGTGTCGTCCCAGTGATAATGTAAGCGTCTATAACGCTAAAGGTCTAGCATATGGTGCAAAGACCATGTAATGGTAGATGGAATCTGGATCACTATTATTATTGCATTCTCTTACACATTATATTTTTGTTCAGGATTGAATTATGAGAAAGTCCTGATACAAATGATATCGGTGTATTTAAAAGTAATTATGTTAGAGAATCATTAGAATTCAGAAGTGAAGAGTTGATGAATAGCAATTACAAGATTGGATTATTAGGAATTCAGAACACAAAAGATATTGTTGGATTCAAAATAAATGATGACATTCGCTGTTTGGAGTCTTAGATAGCAATCAATATAGAAGGTGTATGTTCAGTGGATTAAATAAATGTTGACATTCGCTGTTTGGAGTTTTAGATAGCAATCAATATAAAAAGTGTATGTTCGGTAGATTAAATAAATGATGACACTAGTTGTTTAAAGTTTTAGACAACAATCAATATAGAGAGTGTATGATCGGTGGATTAGATAAATGATGGCACTCGCTGTTTGGAGTCTTAGGCAGCAATGAGTGTATGATCAGTGGATTACATAAATGATGACACTCGTTGTTCGGAGTTTTAGGTAGCAATAATAACACCATGATTAAATGATAAAAATAATGCTAAAAGCAATTTCTGGCAAACAAAACAACCCGAGCCTCTCCTTTGATTAGCCATGCATATTATTTATTTGCATCCTGTGTATTGGCTCATGGAGCACGGTAGTTTGTGCTCACCCTCACTCTCACAACAAATCTAAAATTAGGAACCAGATCGCTATGCTTCAGTAATACTCTTGGTCGCGATGGTGAAGAAGATGAAGATGTCAAGGGCTAGGTAGCGAACCCCCGGTTGGCTGCCTGTGGGCACGTCCTGAGGGTCCCACCTGTGTGCTTCGTTTCCGCTGCTGTATTTTATTGATTTCAACCTAATCAGCCCATGTGTAAGTCTACTATTATATTTACGCTTCCGCATGATATGTACTTTGATGTTCAGAACTGTAATCTGTGAGCACTATCTACCGATCCAGAGAATAGTGCGGTGAAATCACAGAGGATGCCAGATGTTAAAATCTTGGTCCGACAATATGGCATGACATGTGGGCCTGGCTGACATCGATGCTTACATGTTGAGCTGACGTGGCATGGGTAACGCAGCATGGCTCGGATGTATAAAATAGTGGCTCTTGATAGGTGGGACACCCGTGTCAATGACTCGTTTCACGTGGACAAGGTCTATGGAAAAAATTTAAAGGGCAATGTGGCACAGGTGATGTCATTGATGATGCACGGGTGGACCGTAGTGACGCTTCATGAAGCGAACCGAAGTGCAGGCGAGACGTTGGTGACACACACGATGCAAGGGCTTGCTAGCGGCGAGGGTAGATGACAAAGGGAGTTCGGGGCTTGACGGCGACGAAAGTTGAAAATTAGATAAACGTAAAAGTTAAAAGGATGTTAAGTGAACTTATCCCTTATGTTTTAATTTTTTTTGCCGACGTTAGTTATTATTTTTATTTTTGGACTAACTGACTTGCTTTGCTCAGTATAATAGACTTTGAAATGTTGTTTATGTTAGCAAATACAGATCACTTTATGTGCTCTGTATTAGTAGTTTTGAACAAAAAATATGTGACAAAGTGTCCTGATGAGAACAAAATCTAAATTAATATAAAAAACATTAATCATAGGTTTTTGAAGTTATACACACTACTACAAAAAGCCTAATATTAGATGGCACATCACAGATAGTTCCCAAAATTATCAGTGTTAAATAAAAGCACAGACGGTTTTAGTTTAGAGACCGTCTATGTTGATGTTAGAGCCAAAAACCGTCTGTGAAGAGATAATATCATAGACGATTTCGACTACAAACCGTTTGTGAGAGTTGAATATCACAGACGGTTTCAACTACAAACCGTCTGTGATATTCGACTATTACAGACGGTTTGTAGTTGAAACTGTCTGTGAAATACTGCATCACAGAAGGTTCGAAAGTCGTCTGTGATGATCTCATATTATTATTGACCCATAAACTCAGATGACTCACGAAACCGTCTGTGATGATGTTTTTGAACCATCTGCGATGATCTTTTCTGTAGTAGTGACAATGCCAACATGATACATGTATACTGAAATACCTCATAAGTATTACACAATATTGAGGGTAATATTCCTTGAGTGACAAGAGTAATTAAGAAGGAGAGGAAAAGGTGAATAATCAATTGCAATAGGAGAGGCATACATAAGTAGAGGAATAAAGCAATAGCGTACAGGTGAAACTAATTAAGTTGATCAACCACGTACTACCACGTAACTTTGAAATGTTGTTTATGTTAGCAAATACAGATCACTTCTTGTGCTCTGTATTAATAGTTTCGAACAAAAATATGTGACAAAGTGTCCTAACGAGAACAAAAACTAAATTAATATAAAAAACATTACTCATAGGTTTTTCAAGTTATACACAGTACTACAAAAAGTCTAATATTAGATAGCACATCACAGAAGGTTCCCCAAAACTGTTAGTGTTAAATACAAGTATAAACGGTTTTAGTTTAGAGACTGTCTGTGTTGATGCCAGAGCCAAAAATCATCTGTGAAATATTCATCACAGACGGTTCGAAAGCCATTTATGATAATCTTATATTATTGGGTTTTGTTAACTCAGATGGCACATAAAACTGTTTGTGATGATGTTTTTGAACCGTCGGTGATGACTTTTTCTGTAGTAGTGACAATGACAATATGATACATGTATATTGAAATACGTCAAAGTATTACACAATATTGAGGCTAATACTGGTAGTTAGTAGAGGAATAAGGAGCAAAGAAATGAAGTTTAAAGTTATGCCGATACTGGTATTATGAGCAAAGAAAGAAATTATTCCTTGAGAGACAAGAATAAGGAGAGGAAAAGGTGAATAATCAATTGCAATAGGAGAAGGCATACATAAGTAGAGGAATAAAGCAATAGCGTACAGGTGAAACTTGAGATAATTAATTAAGTTGATCAACCACAACCAGGAGAACGGAATAGATCAACTTGAGTGCTCACGAAACCTGGATGAGATGAAGGATCACGCGGTGATTGCAGGATCGGTAGCAGAAATGAAGTTTAAAGTTATGCCGATGATATATGATATATATGATATTTTTCTGTATTTTTCTATTCGTAAAACAAGTATTTAGGGAAAAAGATCAAGGAAAAGAAACAAGCATCTAAACTTCCCCAGTTTTTGACACTAGGAAATGCAGGTGGATAGCCACGCATATACATGGCAATAACCTTTCCAGAATGCTAATGAACATTATTGAACACCAAAGTCCATGTGGCAGCTTACGTGGCAATATTGTTCAGTGGGGTAACGTACAAACTGATGCGGGGTTGCCCGATCTTCACGGCGTAAGATCGATGAAAATAATTTAGATCCGTGCAACCTGACGAATCGATAGCGCCAACCACTGTTAAAACAGCAGCCTGTGACAAAAGAATTCGCCCAACTACATGCTCATGATCCCGTCTACCCGACCAACAAGTAGACGCGTCGTCGCTCGGTCAATCACAAGGAAACACAAGAACGATAGGGAAGAACGCCCGATTTCCCTCTAGATTGTAATCATATACTAAACTATAGGAAGAATAAATATATAGCTCTCTGAAAATAATAGATTGATTTCTATATGATCTGTCCTTCAGACTCAAGCACGCAAAAATATTTAAGGTCGGCTCCAAAGTGTAGGACCGAAGAAAACTGGGTCTCACGTCCGAGACGGACCCAACAACAAAAAATAAGCAAAACGTCCGAGACCGACTCAGCAACAAAAAATAAAAAAACCTTCCGAATAGCACTCTGAGTCTGCATCCGAGCATGCGCGAGTAAATATCAAGCGACATGCACATATGGATGTGATTCTAGTGGGATCCAAGTTGTACCACGCAATTTAAAGAAAAAGCCTCTTCTATTACTGCGTGGCAACCATCTGGATACATGCATATATTAGAGCAAGTCCAATAATAGAGCCAAGTGTTTGGCTATAAGCCAAGTTATAAGAGCCAAGTTATACAATAATCTGTCTTCTATTTGTCTACAAAAGATTTTTTTATTATTATGTGGTACCATGTCTCACATTCTCTTTCCTACTCCTCCTCACATACATTTATTATCTGGACCCACCACTGCATAGGCTCCCGTGTGCAGCTTGTTGCTTGCATGAGAGCCAAGCTCTCCTCTCTCTCCTCTCTTCTCTCCTCCACATCAGCAAAAATGCTGACTAGCTTGGCTATAAGACCATTGTTGTACTTGCTTTTAGCTTGGTCATGCATGCATGCACTCACGAAGTGAAGCCTTGACTTGGAATTTCATCAAGTGGTCACGATCATGCATGCATATACTTTTTCGGTTTTTTGTTTGTCTCGATTCACATGCATATACATGATTTTCTTGCTCGATTGATTTCTTCTGATTTTAGCATTCTAACATCTTCTCATGCAGAAACCTAAAACCAATTAGCCAATTCTCATATAAATTAAAGCTAAATTTAATTAGGAGCGAGTTCACCTGTTAATTAATTTTTTTAGCTCGTGTTCGTATATTCGGTCCAGCGTGATGTCCTCATCACCAACATTCCCTAGTAACGAAGACGCTCGGGGAACAGAACTTCAACCCAAGTGATTATATCATCTCTCGGGGAAAATGTCCGAATTATTATCCCAAGTGGTCTTTCCAGAGTGCCTCACTTAGAGATTTAGTTTTAAGAAGAGTATAGAAGCAGTACTGCTCTTAAAAAGAATGTATTTGTGCATTTCTGTACAGTTCTTACAGTACTAATTTCATAATTTGGTTTTGTTAGTGTTACTGCTAAATTAAGTTTGCATCTCTCAAACACTTTGTCGAGGCCCGAATAGTTTTACACTCTGCAGAGGTTGCACAACTATACTCACACGATGTGATAACCCTCACGTTAAAGATAATCACAACAAGACTTTTACAATGATCCATCTCCACCTGATCCCACTCGCTAGGTTTCGCCGTCGAGTAGGGTAACCCCCTAGTCGATAATTGCCCCCTCTTGCGCCACAACAACATCGGTAGTAAAACCAAAGTGGAGACTTCACAAATTATTATGTCAGGTCTATCCCATACTAGACATGTGGTTTGCACGGTAAAGCTCAGATCAATGGCGCGCAGAGTTAAGTCCTTAAGTATTACCCAAACGAAACATCCACATCCCATGTGCAACCAGCACCCCATTTACTGCACGATCATTCGCCCAAGTGAAAACCAAGTTTGTGTAACCAATGCCCATGACATTACCCATGTCATGACAAACAAATTTTATAATTGTGGTTAACCACGACGTTCCAATATATCATTAAGTCAAGATTAATTAACACATGTGATGATAGACCCAACGTTCTAATCATAAGCATGGCTAAGCAACTAAACGTACACCCCATGTGACAACTAATATTGCATCACTAAATAATTTCCCATCCTACGGTGACAATAGAATCATGGTACTCAAATTATCAAAGGGAAATAATCAATTAGGTCATTAACTACCAATACAAGGGTTTTATAATAAAGTAGCGATGCATGATAATTTAAAACAAAGTAATACATAATAGATTTAAAAATTTGGTTCAACATGATCAAAGGACACGACTTGCCTTGGCCTTGCTCAGTTGACGGCTCTTGATCTTCGAATCCAACTTCAGCTCCTTCGAACGCGTGATCTAACGAGAGAGAAAGCAAATCGAAACACAAAATAAATTCAAATAAAATTCAAATGAACTCCAAAAACTTCCAAACCTGAACTAAAAGGTAGGGCTCAATTTTATATGAATTTAGGAAAAAGAATCAGTTCAATCGGAGTTCGTATGAGGGAGAACGGGCTCTTGGAAAATCTAATTTGGGAAAGGCTGAAAAATCAGAAATTGCACTGTGCTGTTGACCCGGTTCATGGAATGTCAGGTCTACGGTGAACCCGGCGCACAAAATAGTGCAGCTGACTAGGCAGATGGCGCGGCGGCTGACGTGGCTGACACGTGTGCAAGTTTGGCTGACGTGGCATGCTGACGAGGCAAGGTGACGTGGCATGCTGACGTGGCACCTGGGTGACCTCGGCTGCTGACGTGGCTGACAGGTGGCACTGACGTGGCATGCCACCTCGGATTAGGGCTGACGTGGCTCGGCTTGCGTGGCGGCTGACTAGGCTAGTTGGCTCATGGTCTACGGATTAGCGCTCCCGACCGGTGGACCCCAAGCAATAGAGGCACGGCATACGGTGGACCAAATCCACGGGAAGGCGAAGCGGCGGGGCTCGGTTGGCGTCAGCACTGACGCACGCGGGGTGCGGGACGCGAGGCGGCGCGGGCGTGGGCCGCGGCAAGGCGGCGAGCGGCGGGGCGACCGGGCGGCGGCGGTCTTGGCCAGCGGTGACTCGGGACGGCGGCGGGGCTCACCGGCGGTGGCAGACGACGGCGGCGCAGACGGTAGACGACGGCGGCGAAGACGGCGACGTCGAACTCCCGTGGCGAGGGCGATGGCGTACGGTGGCTAGCGGTGGTGAAGGCGGCGGCTGCGGGACGAGGAGAACCCCGGGGGTTGGGCCCCTTTTATACCCGAGCGGCGGAGAGTCCACGGCGGACACGGAGGTCGAGTCCGGGTTGGCTACGACGGCGGAGATGGCAAACGGCGGCGGAGTTCGGGTCGGAGAGACAGGGACGGAGTCCAGGTCGGGGACGACCCTGACAGGCGGGCCCCACCTAGCGGTGACGCAGAGCGACAGAGGGCCGGGATCGGTCGGCGGCCGGGCGAGCACGCGGATGGGCGACGCGTGTCGGCCATCCAACGGAGGGGAGCGGGCGCAGGCTTGGGCGCGGATGCGCGCCGTGTGGCAAGGGGTGGGGTAGGCTTGGTGGGTTTCGGCCCACCAGCCGGTTTAGGAAATCAATTAATTCAATTAATTCATTTAGAGCTCTAGAAAATCGCAGATAAATCCAGAAAAATCCCAGAAAATTACAGAAAAGCCCTTGAGGCTCAAGGAACTCAAATAAAATATTTCTGGCAAATGTTAATATCTAACTTAATCATATTAAACCCTTTTAATTAATAAAAATTCCAATTAAGCTTTTATTACTTCCCGAAAATACAAATGGTGAATTTTATTTTAAAAGCTTCAAAAAGGCTCTGAAAATCAGGATGTTACACACTTGAACGCAGGTGCCTAAACCTTTATTTGCATATTCCTGTTAGCTAGGAAGTGGTTATTAATTATTTGCGTCGTATTAATTAATTGGGTCTAAATACCTCGATATATAAAACTCAGCATCCGCTAAGATGAAGGAATCTTCTCATGGATGTGCGTACTTTCAAATAATAATTGATCACGACCGGCTCATACGGTGGAAGATGTACATGTAGTCTATAGTAATTGGGAATATGACTGTGATGCCTTCGCCTAAAAACATCAGTGAGGATGCATCGTTCGTCGAGAGCTATATTACATCAATACTGCTGGCTCACCACGATAAGGGATTTGTTCTTATGCATCATTCGTCGAGAGCTATATTACATCTCTACAACTGCATTGCAACAGGCAGATCTTGCACAAATTCGATGAGAGTGCGCATTCTTTTTTATGTCTAAAGTCGTAAATTCAAAAGGAGAGTTCCACAGCGTACAATAATTTTTTATTTGGAATAAGATATTGACATTGATTGTAATTTTGTATTAATTATTTGCGTCGTATTAATTAATTAGTAATTGGGAATATGACTGTGATGCCTTCGCCTAAAAAACATGTACACACACAGAGGGGGTGGAGAGTAGAGAGAGTTTGTGATCCTGTGATGCATGTAGGCCCCTAGGTATCGTATCGTACCTAGCTAGTTGCTTATGGCTATATAAACACAACCAAGCAGAGCTGTATATCCACCACCACTCACTAGCATTGCCATATCACTGGTCTTGTGATCAATAGCTAGGTTCACGCGATATATATCATGGCTACTACCTCTTCCAGATGTTCCTCGTTAGCGTGCCGCCTACTTGTTATGGTCACATGCAGCTTCCTGATGTTGGGCTGCTCTTCGGCGCCGCCAACGACGGCGTCCGATCAGTTTCTGATGATGGACAGGTTCCACCGGTGGATGACGGTGCAGAACCGGTCATACTCGAGCGCCGGGGAGAAGCTGCGGCGGTTCGAGATATACGCGAGCAACATGAGGTACATCGAGGCCGTGAACAACGAGGCCGCCACCCTGGGGCTGACGTACAAGCTCGGCGAGGGACCGTTCACCGACCTGACGAACGAGGAGTTCAGGGCGCTCTACACTGCGCCACTCCCGGAGCTCCCGGAGCCGGAGGTGATTACCACCCTCGCGGGGCCTGTTGATGATGGGGCGGCGACAGCGAGGGGCCCCGTCTACGCGAACCTGTCGCGCGGGGCACCGACAAGTGTGAACTGGATCAACGCCGGCGCGGTCACGCCGGTTAAAAACCAAGGAACCTGCCGTACGTATAAGTTAGCATCTCTGTGTCGCTGATCGCTCGTTTATTAGCTGACGTTAAGATGGATGAGTGCCGCAAGTTACTGAAGATATTAGCTGATCTCTGACACTAGCTTGTATATTTTAATTAATTGACACTAACCGATCCTTGCCATGCATGCAGTATCTTGTTGGGCATTCACCGCTGCGGCTGCAGTGGAAGGAATAAACAAGATTAGGAGAGGGCAGCTGGTGTCCCTGTCGGAGCAAGAGATTGTAGACTGCGACTCGTTTGATGGAGGCTGCAAGGGTGGCTGGCCTCACAGAGCCTTCAGTTGGATCAAACAGAGAGGAGGGCTCAGCACCGAGTCTGCCTACCCATACACGGGACAAGAGAACTCGTGCAGAAGGAACCCCGGGGACAAGGTGACGATCAGCGGCCACCAGATGGTCACGAGCAGGAGCGAGGTGTCGCTGATGAACGCCGTGGCTATGCAGCCGGTGGCCGTGGCCCTCGACGCCAGTAGCCCCAGCTTCCAGAACTACCAGGAAGGCGTGTACAACGGCCCGTGTGGAACCCAAATGAACCATGCCGTCACCGTGGTAGGCTATGGGCAAGAGCCAAACAATGGCCCTAAGTACTGGATCGTCAAGAACTCTTGGGGGCGCACATGGGGCAACATCGGAGGTTACATTCTGATGAGGAAGGATATACAGGATCCGGCTGGGCTCTGTGGCATTGCCCTTCGTCCCTCCTTCCCCGAGATATATAATTAAACAGCCAGGGCCAAGGTTAAGATCCATTCATGATCCATCCATGTTTAATTACTTCAACCATTATCTGTAATATTTACCAACCTACTAATTCTGTGTTCACCATAATAAGGATCTGGATCAAGTTACCTACTTACCTATCCGTACGTGAATAAAGTTCTGCATGCATGCATGCACGCAGTTAAGATATGTGCTTGCGACAGATTGTGGCTGGCTTGCTCACATTTTCCTACCCACTTCATTTCCAGACGCGATATGCAATAACCAATTATCCAATTATCACAGATGATTCTTCACAATAACTGTCTATGATACACAATTATCACAGACGATTCTTCACAATAACTGTCTGTGATATTATCACAGACGATTCGATTAAAAACTGTCTCTGATAATAGGACAGATGGTTATTATGTGTATTACAGATGATTTTTATTTAGAACCATGTGTTTCGTTGTTGACCGTTGTCATATAAACTGCAGAAGCTATCTGTAATTCTATCTCTTCAAGAGTTCTTAGCTGAAACAAATAAGTCAAAATTTCACATACATACGACTCAGGTGGAAGAAACATTCTTTTTCCATTGATATTAGCTAAATAGTGTGACCAGTCACTTTTACAAAAGAATTTTCTGATTTATTCCAAAGACAAAAGAAAAGGAAAATCCAAAATCTTGGTCTTCTGTGCTTCATAGGCTTCCTCTTCTGCTTTTGGAATAGGAAGATCGGCGGTTGTGTCCTCGAATGTCTTCAAGATTTGCCGTGTCCACTTAACTTCCTCCTCTAGCCTAGCCAGATCATCATCATGGTCCAGAATCTCGTAGAGGAAGCCACGATACGCTTCGTCAGAATCGACCGCTACTGCTGGATCAGCAAGGTTATCCATATGTCTCTCCATTGTCTCAAGAACTTGTATGGCTTTCTGCACATTGAATAGAAGAACAAGGTTGAGGATGGTATCCCTTTCCCGAGTGACGAAGAGTGTCCTCCATCTAGGGGTGGAAACGGATCAGATACGATCGAATTGTCTCAAATATGAATATGAATCCATATTTTTAAAAACGAATACAAATACGAATTCTAACATTCTCAAATATGAATATGAATCGAACATTGTAACGAATATGAATTCGAATCGAATATGTACTTAATTCGATTGAATACGAATATCCTCCTACGAACACTACTAGAAAACGGATCATCCCTCACGGGCTTTAATTTTCCTAACGGGCCCGCATAGAACGTGAGGGATATCAATTTTTGTGATGGGCCCACGTATGACCGTCGCAAAAATTAATTTTCCTGTCAATCTCCTTTAGACGCCAAGGAAATACACTATTTTTGTGACGGTATTACATGAACCGTGAGGATAATTGGAACATAAGCCCATGAGGCTTCTCCAGCCCGTGAGGCTTCTGATCCAGCCCGGCCGCTAATTTCGTGCAGCGCGCGGCTGGAAACCCTAAACCCAATTCCCCCCCCCCCCAATTTTGGTAGCCGCCGCGCGCTCGCCCGCCTCCTCCGCCCCAACCCCTCGCGCACCCGCCGCCCCCTCTGCCCCATCCCCTCCCGCCCCCCCCCCCCCGCCTCCTCCCCATCCCCTCGGCCACCTCCTTCGCCCCAGACCCTCGCGCGCCCCCGCCTCTTCTCCATCCCCTCGGCCGCCTCCTCCGCCCAGATCCTCGCAGGCCCGCCGCCTCCTCCCCATCCCCTCCGCCGCCTCCTCCGCCCCACACGTACCGCTCGCGTGCCCGCCGCCTCCTCCCCATTCCCTCGGCCGCCTCCTCCGCTCCAGACCCTCGCGCGCCCGCCGCCTCCTCCCCATCCCCTCGACCGCCTCTTCCGCCGCAGACCCTCGCGCGCTCCCCACCTCCTCCCCATCCCCTCGGCCGCCTCCTCCGCCGCAGACCCTCGCGCACCCGCCGCCTCCTCCCCATCCCCTCGGCCGCCTCCTCCGCCGCAGACCCTCGCGCGCCCGCTGCCTCCTCCCCATCCCCTCAGCCGCCTCCTCCGCCCCAAACCCTCGCGCACCCGCCGCCTCCTCCCCATCCCCTCGGCCGCCTCCTCCGCCGCAGACCCTCGCGCACCCGCCGCCTCCTCCCCATCCCCTCGGCCGCCTCCTCCGCCGCAGACCCTCGCGCACCCGCCGCCTCCTCCCCATCCCCTCGGCCGCCTCCTCCGCCGCAGACCCTCGCGCGCTCCCCGCCTCCTCCCCATCCCCTTGGCCGCCTCCTCCGCCGCAGACCCTCGCGCGCTCCCCGCCTCCTCCCCATCCCCTCGGCCGCCTCCTCCCCGACGCCCCAGGTCCGCCCCGACGCCCCGCCTCCCCAGGTTTGCCCTGACAGCCCAGCACCGCCCCAACGCCCCAGCTGCGGCCCGCAGTCCTGCCTCCCGAGCTCCCACCCCCGATGCCCCAGCTCCGGCCCACCACCCCAGCAAAGGATTTGAAGAAAATTGTAACAGGTCTGCTGCATCTGTCAAGGTAAGGGATCAGTAACTAGATTGGCCACCAAACTTTCTAAAGTTAATTGGTTCCGTTCTTTCAACTTATTACTTTTTTAGGCAAACAAACGAGACAGTTTCTTTGCTACTGTTTCGAATCAGCTTATTAGGACTATCTTTTCAAAGCGAGTTAACAGCATCCAATTTGTTCGTACAAGTGTTTACGCTAGAACTAAAACCTATCGGTCGCAACTATAAGCCATTAGCAGTAGCCGAAAAGGATGCAGAAAAGTTTCAGCTTCTAGGCAGTACAACCAAACTCTTAGAGTCCAAACTGTTTCAATTGGAACAGACTAGTCCTTGATCTAAGGATTGCACATTTGCTAGTACAGCATTGTGGCTTGTTTCTTACGGAGTAAGTTGTAGCGCAAAGAGTGCAAAAACCAAAAGAGGAGAGTTTAATAGTAGCACACACTGGCGGTATATAGAGTACATTGTTGATCAGTCTTAGGCCTTTTGTATGGGAAAAGGGGGAACAAAACATCATTGCATTTCAGAATGCATGAGAATATAGCAAAACCTGCAACCTAACTAAAAGACAAATTTCAGTGCACCCATGTGTATAGATGACTCCAAATACTCCTACATATACTACTAAAAAAGACCAGGCTGGATCAGAAATTATTTAGTGAGAAAGGAGAGCACTAACACATCATTGATCTTAGGAGAAGCGTCTAGGCACTAACTATGCAAGCTAGTGTAGTAGCTAATCATCTACCCGGTCTTAATGCGTACACAACACATGGAAGCAAAGCTGAATTCTTGTCCAGCCCGAGCTAATTAATTTTCCTCAACTTCAATTCCTATGGCCACTTAATTAATTTGTAAGCTATGTCCAGAAAAGCAGATCATGAGTAGCTTTCAACGAGAGGGGCTATTGTGAGTAGTTTTTGATTTGGATTTTGCCTTTGATCTTCTCTCGCAGAAGAGACGACCAAGTGGGAGAAGATCACCTACGTTGGGATCATGACGTGCACCCTCCTGACAGCGTACACCCTCTCCAAGGGGCACCCCCACCACGAGGAGCCGCCGGTGAGATCTCGTCCTTGGTATATTCATATACACATATCTGTCCATCGACCATTGATAATTGATACATTGAAACAATTGTATAGTGGCTGATATACAAATGCAAATATAGTGGCTGATATACAATAGAATACAAATGCAACATACCTAGTTTTAATAAATATAATTTTATGCCTGATATATTCATGTTATGCACACAGAACTATTTCATGGCAGACCATGAATGGATGTATAGTGGCTGGCAGCGTGGTAAAGCTCCCTCAAATGAATGGATTGAACAAACTACACAGTTCTTAGATCATGCATTCTCAAATCCTAGGATAGTTGAAGGTGACACCATTAAGTGTCCATGTGCAGGAAGTATTTTAGGCACATCAGGCATATTGTAGAGTTGCACTTAAGTAAATATGGGTTTAGGTCAAACTATCAAACATGGACGACACATGATGAACATGACCCTTCAATAGATCACGAGGAAATCAATGAATGTAATCGGATGGACAATCTATTGATTGACGTAGGCGGTGACCATCCACCGGGAATTGATGAGGAGACAACGGCCTCTGCCCAAGCTTTCTATAGAATGGTCGCTAGCGCTGACGAACTAGTCCATGAGAACACAACACACTCAAGTCTGTCTGCTGTCGCTCGTTTTCTAGCTATGAAGTCACAATACAATATGTCAATTGCACACTATGACGATGTATTACAAATAATTCATGAACTTTTGCCTCCGGAGTCTAAGTTGTCCGAGGACTTGTACCATTCAAAAAAGTTGTTGGAGGGTCTCGGAATGCCATATGTGAAAATTGATGTGTGTTATAATAACTGCATGCTTTACTGGAAAGATAATGAGCATAAAGACAAGTGTGACTTATGTGATACCTCTCGCTATGAGGTAGGCCATAATAAAGTCCCACGTAAAGTATTACGGTACCTACCCATTATAGATAGACTACAAAGGTTGTATGCACACGAGGAGACAGCAAAGCTAATGCGGTCACATAGTCAGTCAATGTCTGGTAAGATGGTGCACCCATGTGATGGGGAAGCTTGGCAACCATTTGACGAGGACTTCCCAAACTTTGCAAGTGATCCTAGAAATGTACGCCTTGCTATAGCAACAGATGGTTTCACACCATTTAGTTTGGGTGCTGCTCCTTACTCATGTTGGCCAGTGTTTGTGGCTCCATTAAATATTTCGCCGGGCATGCTCTTGAAGTCGGAGTACATATTCCTTGGCCTTGTTATCCCCGGCCCTGAACATTCTGGGAAAAAAATTAATATTCTAATGCAACCTTTAGTTGACAAACTTATCAAGTTGTGGGAGGGGGTACAAACATGGGATGCTTCACTTAAGCAAAACTTTACAATGCGGGGAGCATATCTATGGTCAGTTCATAATTTTCCTGCATATGGTATGTTTGCTGGTTGGAGCACACATGGTTCGTTTGCGTGTCCAGAATGCTTGGGTGACAGTAAAGCATTTCAACTCCGTAATGGTCGCAAGGCTTGCTGGTTTGACTGTCATAGACGCTTCCTACCTAGAGACCATGAATTCAGAACCCAAGGTAATGCATTTTGAAAGAACACAGTAGTACTTGAGGAGGCACCAAGGCATTTAAGGGGAGCGGAAGTCGAAGCCCAAATAGACAAGTTTGTAGGTGATACGAAAAACTTTGGTAAACTTCACCATTGGACCCACAAAAGCTGCTTTTGGCAACTCCATACTTCAATAAATTAAAGCTTCGACACAACATTGATGTGATGCACAATGAGAAAAATGTAGCTGAAACTATATGGAACACATGCTTTGACATACCCGATAAGACCAAGGATAATGTGAAGGCCAGACAAGATTTAGCTGAGATTTGTCACCGTCCTTCACTGCACTTGGAGCTGAAGAACAATGGGAAATGGCACAAGCCTAGGGCACCTTTTTGCATCAATAATAATGACAAGACAACCATCCTTAAGTCGTTTCAAACATTGAAGTTTCCTTATGGATATGCATCCAATATTAGGCGAGGCGTTAACCTTCTACAAAGGAAGATATTTGGCCTCAAAAGTCATGACTTTCGTATATTCATGGAACGTTTGCTACCAGTTGCATTCCGTGGCTTCCTTCCTGAAAATATATGGCTATGTTTGGCTGAGCTCAGTTTTCTCTATAGGAAGTTGTGTGCTAAAGAGATTAGCAAGGATGACATAACCTCACTAGAACAGAATGTTGCAGTGCTTCTATGCAAACTAGAGAAAATATTTCCTCCTAGGTTCTTTAATCCTATTGTTGGACCGAAATGGCGACAGAGGGGGATGAATGTCGACTTTAAAAACTTATCTCCGAAAGAGGTGATCTCTACACACTTCTCTCCAATAGCAATTTGGGGCTATGAAGAGAAAGAAAGCAAGCTCACTGGAAAACCAAATGAAAAAGGGAGAAAGGAGAAACCCTCACCGGAGACACAAACAAAAGAGAAGAGCTAGCAGCAAAAGGGGCACTCAGGCCAGGCCGGTCAGACCGCTGCCTTGAGGCCGGTCTGACCGCCTCTGTGCGGCCGGTCTGACCGCTTCAGCAACACCGGTCAGACCGGTCCCCTGGAACCTGAAACCCGCGGCAAAACTAACAGCCTGAAAAACTTTAAACTTGAGCAAAACTCCAATTTTGGTGAAATGCTATAGATGTTTTCTGGCCTAAGGGATAAGACCAGAAAGAAAATAGCAGAAGGACACCAAAGCTAAAGGGAAATAACTAGGACATCAGGATTTAGAGATTTTAGTAAAAATCAAAAAATTGTCATGGGAAGAGACAAAAATCTCAGATTGCTCTACAATCTTAGTCCCTTTGCACATGAGCTTTTGTGATCAACACAGCAATGATCACAAAACTCTAGGGACCAATTCTCAGGCCATCTCATGAAGGGAAAGAAGAAAGACCAAGAAACCCTATAAAAGACAAGAATGAACAGAGGAGGCCCAAAGGCAAAAACTGAAATCAAACACTTGGCTCTGGGATTTTAGCTGACCAAATGGTCTAGAATCATAACCCCATCACAGAGCAATCCATTTTGGGCCTTCCCAGCAAGAAACACAAAAAGTCAAGAAATCAACAGAAATAGAAAACAACGAAGAACACAGGAGCACCAGGGATATACTTCAAAGATTTCATTCCTGGTAATAAAAGGATTACAGAGGAGTCCCCATACGCATGTACATTCAGAGGAATGATAACATGAAGGATCAACTCTACCTCTCCCTCTCCATCTCAAGAACACAAGCTCAAGAACACATGAACATACAGAGAGAGGAGACAAGAACACAAAGCTACGGGAGACAAGCAACAGAACACACTCTGTCCATCTCCACTGTAACATCCCAAAATTTGGTTTTCTGGAAAAATTTAAATTCAAATTAACTATTTTTAAGTAATTGGATTTTACTTGGCTTTTATTTGATTTTCTGGATTTTATTTCAAAATTTAAAGCAAGAAAATGTATTTTAAATATTTTATTAAAGCCAAAAAGGGTTTATTTTATTTTTCCTAGCCTTCCCTAAATTTTTAATTAACTTTTTGAGAATGTTCTAGAATTTAAAATCAATTTTTCGTAGTTAAAAAGTATTTTATAAAATTATAAAATTCAAATCTGAAATTAAAAATATTGTTCCTATGTCTAAGATGCTTCCAGGAATATTTTATGATTTTACTGAAATTTTGAGACATTACATATTATTTTTCCAAGCGTTTATAAAGTTTCTAGTATTTTCTGAAATTTATTCCGAAAATAAAATCAAATTATTCCTAGCCTGCCATGTGTCGCTCTCAGATTAAATCAATCTCTCTCCACGTTTTAATCCTAGCCACACATGATCACTTACCCCTTCAAAAAATCCAAGAGCCATAAAACATCCACTTGCCACGTGTCGCAAATCCGACGGCCCGTACCCCTTCACTTCCTCTCCCTCTCCATGACATATGGACCCCACCTGTCATATGTTTCTTCAACCTCTCCTTCTTCCTCCTCCCACCCTCCCTCTCTTCCACCATGGATGACAATTAAAAGCTTTGAAAACCCGCCGTTTCTCCCTCTTAACTCCAGATTAAAGTGTGGAAACGGAAGCCCTAATCACCCTCATCAATCTCCCTGCCGTTTCCCATCCTTTACTCCACTAAAAACCGAAATCCCTTCCCCTCCCTTCTCCTTCTATAAATTGGCCTCCCCTCACCATTCCTTACCCTTTCCTCCCTCCTATTCGGCCGACCCTCACCCCTCTTCTCCCGCAGCCGCGCGCCGCCGCCCGGCCGCCAACCGCCGCCGCCGGCCGCCGGTGAGCCGCCTCCCGTGCGCGCCCCCGTGTCTCCCCTCCATGATTCCTTCCTCAACCTTGTTCATTTTTGTTTAAGTATTTTGTTGTTGTTCTTTTGTCAAGAAAGAACACATGCTCACTTGGCTAGTGGGTGCATGTTAGTGCATGCATGCATGAGGTTGTGAGTTCAATTCCAGGGCAAGGCAATTTTCGGTTTGGGCTTGGCCAAAATTTTTGTTAGCCAATGACAACCGGGCCCCACGTGTCATACACTCCAAAATATCCCAAAAGTCAGCCAAAATAAGATTCCAGAGAACATTCCCTCGTTTTGCATTTTCTGGAATTTCCAAACCGATCAAACTTCCAATCGCTCGTTCTCCCTCGTCCGAACTCCGAATCCAGTTATTCAAATTTCTAAATTTGTCTAAAATCATAATATATGTTTCAGTATAAATTTTATATTTTTGTGATTTTATTTGTATTTATTTATTTATTTGTTTTGTTGTTTCGCGCGTAGAAACCGACGTCGCCGAAGAGTTCGTCGAGTCGCAGCAAAAAGAGCCAGTCAGCGCTCAAGAAGGCAAGTCTCCTTTGATCATCTTGAACCTATGGTTTTGAAATATTTTAATTATTTTAAATTATGTGCATTGCTATTTACATAAAACATTAGTTCAAATATTAAGGTATTAGTTAACCCAATTTTGTTATGCCCTCTGTTGAAATTGAATGCCATGTACCTTTGCAACCCTAGAAATTCCTTTGACTCATTAATGAGAGTAATATATTAAATTGTTGGTATTAGAATGGTAGTACAATGCTTAGCCATGCTATTGAATACCTCATAAATCTTGCAAATGGGAAATTATGATTTATTGTAATACCCTTGTGTTTACAAATTTAGTGGTAATTGGAGTTACCATTGTTCTTTTAAAATAAAATAAAATTTGGAAATTGGTTTAGATTAGGGTGTATGGTTGGTTTGGATTGGTGCAGGAAGTACGAGATCTTGTAAAGTGTATGTTCCACCCTAGTCAACTAAGGACCGACGCTTGTGTTTGTCCAGACTGAGCATTAACCGTACAACCACAAGTCTATATGGGTACGACCTAGCTGACTAACTTATGATAGTCTAGTTTAGGTGCCACCAAGGGAAAGTGGGTGCCAGGGATGGACTGGTTATTCACAGTGAGGGACATGGATTTACTGTACTCATATGGCGCAAGAGGGGGCTTCGGTTCGGGCAGTTAGCCTACCTGCGGTGAAACCTCAGCGGGTGGTATCTAGCTAGATTAGAGTAACGTAAAGGCTTTGTGACATTTTATCTGAGTCTAAGGTAAAACTATTCGAATAGCCGTGCCCACGGTTAAGGGCGGGCAAGGAATGCATTCACATGGTAGATTTTTGGTTTTGGTTTTAAAATCAAAAGTTTTTGTATTCCGAGAGTGGAGGGAACTCTTGGAAGGGTATCCTGGCAGTTGGAGCCAGAGAGGGTGGATGGAACCCGCAGTTTTAAACTTGATCAATTGTTATTGGTCAGCTAGTGTTGGTAGTTGGAACCTTCACTAGAAAGTTAATGATAGTTTCTGCTAAAACATTTACTTTATTAAAGTGATGCCTTCGAAAATAATTAGAAGTAATTGAATGAAAATGTTGCTTTGTGCAAAAGAACCATATAGCCTTCCTTTGTCAAGCCTTGCATCTATTGCATTTTTCCCAAGACTTGCGGAGTACTTTATGTACTCACATGCTACACTCAAAAATAATAACCAGAGGAATACGAAGCTCAAGAAGGTGACTTCGACTACTTCGCTGGTGGATTTGATGAAGGATTCTCGGAGTTCTAGGTCGCGTTTCCCCAGTCAACTGCCTGTGGCGTATTGACGGGTCTTCATCGAGTTTATCTGTTACTTCCGCTTTATTTTATGTGTGAGAGGTAAAATAATTAATACCTCTATTTTATCTTTGTAGCCTAATGATATATGTAATTAATTGGTCTACTCCATTTATGTACATACAAAAAATTAGGAAGAAAGTACGGAATAAGGCTCGAGTTGAGGGTTCTATTGTTGAGGCTTACCTAGTTGAGGAGGCTACAAATTTTCTATCATTATATTTTAACCCTAAAGTTCGGTCAATTAGAAACAAGATACCTCGGTACGATGATGGTGCCTCCACATTTTGAAAGTTCATGTGACCTTGTCATATTTCAATACCCGGGTCGATGCATTAGCCCTCATGGCTGTTGTGATCTCACAACAGAAGAGTACAAGGTTGCTTTTTGTACATATTGACAAATGTGCCAGAGATGGATGATTACTTCGTGTATGTGCTGAAATTATGCAACCCAACTTACATTTCTTTAATTATATTTATGTAATTACAACTAACTCTTTTGATGTAGTACATTTTGTAAAGAACATTGGAAGAGCAGAATGAAACCAACTGAAAAGCAACTTCGGGATTTAAGGTTAAATGGTTGGAAATCGAGCTGCCCTCTGCATCTTGGGCCCAATTTTTTTGATTGGTTTAAAACTCAACTAATTATCGTCAACACTTCAACTTCATATTCGTCCCATTCGATGTGGAGGTTGCCAACATGGAGGTTGTACCTCGGAAAGGACAAGTGGTGTTGGCAGTAATTGCAGTGGCAATGGCTCCCAAAGGAGCAATGAAGTTGCTCAACAAAGGGGGAGGAAGAAGAAGTCACAGACCAAATTACATATGCCGTCACGTGCCAGCAAGATTGCCCTAATACCTCCGGGTGACAAGTGAGTACAAATTGCATTATAAATCTTCAATTGTTATTAACATATACATGACTACAGTGCCAACTGACCTTGCCGTGGTTAATTCCTATGTAGGCAATCCAAGTATACCAATTACCAGCCCAAGAAAGACTACACATATCAAGCACAACTTGGAGTTATTATCAAACATGAGTACCCAGGTGTTGTGGACGACAAGGATGAGCATGGTACTATCTTCAATACCCGTCCTGCATTGACATGGGATGATTATTATGTCAATGAAGACGATGAGGGAATAACTGCTGCAGATCGAGTAAAGCAAGAGTTTTGGGTAACTAATATTTACTTGTTCATATACATAAATACTTTAGTCGACTACTAGCTTGTAACTACCCTTGTTCTCTATGTAGCATTTGTTCGAAGTAAGCACAAACGACAAGGAAGAAGCAGATCTTGTGTTCGAAAATTATGCTGCGGACCGTGTGAAGCATATGATGTATCAAGCTCGTGTTGATGCAGTCAAGGAGTACTACAGAAAACAAGGAGAGGATATTGACGACACGTTGGCACGTCCAAGGGAACTCCAGTATGAGCAATACTTGGATGGTAAGATTTGGTGGTGCAATGACATAGTATGGCCACATCTTTGTCGTCATTGGTGCACCGAGCAATTCAAGACTAAATGAAAGAGAGGTCAGGAAGCACGGTTGAAATCTGACGATGTTGCTCAAAATTGAGGAGGTTCGCGACCATACGTGGAGACCCAACAATACCTGGTATTAATCAAGCTCTTCAGACCATGACAATTAACAAAACATGTCGCATTACAACTTATAACAATATTCAAGGCTATAACCTGGAGTTTCACCATGTTGTAGGAACACAAATATGGACCAGCGAAGGCTACTTGGCTAAACACATATGCTGTAATGAAATCAGGCATGAAGAATGTGGATAGTAGTGGTCCAATCAGTAGCCAGAAAGCACATAAATACATTGTAAGTGCTCCCTTGTTTGTATTCTTACAAGTGATCTTAGCTTTCAGGAAAGATGCTTAAATGTTGCTTTTGTTCTAGGATGATTACTCTGCTGCGACCACTCGATGGAAGATGATTGGGAGCAGCGACCACTCGATGGAAGCATATTGTACAACATCAATGGTGGCATGCCCCATGGCCGTGTACCAATAGGGAATGGTGCTATCAAGAAGGATGCTGTTCTAGTAGCTGCCAAATCAAGAAACATCAGGCCATCCAATTCCATCTCTTATCGAAATGTGATTCGACATAATCAAGAACTACTCCAGACACAAGAAGTTCACCGCCAGATGATATTGGTAATAATGTTTATTCACACACATTTGACATTATGTTTTCTATACATGATGGCCAACTATTATTGTCCACATTTATTTCAGATCATTACACATCTATTGTTTATTTGTCTTTTCTGAAAGTATTACTACTCCTACATGCATGCAGTTGTAGTGATGGTTTGAGCTCAGGGTTACACTTTATCTCTTTAACAGTAGAAAAACCCATGTACTGTCATAGAGTTATGTTGGCGGAGCTAAAACATGAATGGCCATAAGTATGGTCATTGATTTATGCTGACAGGCATACCATTCTACATCATATATGAGAGAGAATTTCATGTACACAATAAGTTAGAAGCATGGTGTATATATACCTTGGCAATGCAGGTATTCGAGTGCAATGACCACTTCAGCAGCGTAGAACCTGGGCCAATCATGAAATAGTATTATATAATGCCTTTTGTCTTCTTACAAGTTTGAAGTAAACAAGTCTGTGACTGTGATCAATTGAGCACATCAGTGGCCCATGTTGTGTTCCTTCAACCAAAACCATGCATATCGTCCCACCAGATCTAAGCAAAAAGAAACAGTTTGAATGATGACCTGACTGCATCTTCCTATAGAACCTTTAGAGGTTGCCTATCTAGGAGCAGAAAGAGCTCCCCACCAGGGCAGTAGTCAGTAATGAGACATATATGTGTTTTTGTCTGCAACATTGAGGAAAAAACAAAAGGTCAACTCTCACCCCATAAATGGAAGGTGATGGTGTCACAAATTTGAACCCATCAGATAAGCTTAACTTTACAAGTTAAAACTCAGCTTATTGAATTAGGGGCTTATGTAGAGCCTCAAACCCTTGAAAACATCAGCCCATTGAGTGCATATGAACGAAGACAGCATTATCTCTATATAATCTGCTACCATATATTGATATAACAAACCTGAAATGATGCATACAATGTTGGAAGGAATGGGTGGTCCAACATATCAAGGATTTGCCGTTATATTGATATAATCTGCTACCATATATAATCTGCTACCATATATTGCGGTTAAGCATGATGTTTTTATCCATAGTTTTCATGGCAAAGTATTCACCTGTATTTAGCATCTCCACCAAGTGCACACTACAATTCGGAGTATGGTAATTTAACTTATTGTAGTTATGTTTTTACTAGAATGTTCCTTATGTGTTATGTCTTCCTTCAATGGTGCAATCCACTGCTGGAAGCACATTTTTACCACTCGATGGAAGCAATCTGCTGCTGCAATCGGCTGCAATCAGCTGCTGCTGCTGCAATCTGCTGCTGCAGTCTGCTTTCCAAATGGGCATTTCTATTTGCTTTTCATGGGAATATGTGGGCTTTTGTGCGAATAGTGAAAGCTATGCGTATGGACACAATACAGCTTTTCTATACGTTTGTTGTGTTGTATATTCTGCATGCCTTCTATGCATTTACAAATAAAATTCTCATTGCCATGTTAGTACAGGTTGTGCATGTCTTTGCTTGCATTGCATGGTTAGTACAAATTATATAGTTCAACTTCAAATGGTACTTTCCAACTGTAGATGCTTTTTGAGAAGATGGGTGAACAACCACCACCAGAGATGCTACGCCGTGGAACACCTACACAAGCACAGGTAATATCGTTTAATACCTACAATTATTGCCTTGTGTAAAAACAAAATTCCCTACGAACTATTATTTTGCCTTGTTCTACAGTTCAACTTCAAGTGGTACTTTCCACCATCACCTTTGTCATACGAAGGACCATTTGTACTATACAACTAATCATTTTTGGTGTGTCAGACTGTCAACAAGCAGTACAGCAGTGAGCGAGTGGACTCATGTTGAATGTTCTAAACATGGGCATAACCTGAATCTCATTTACTTATAGTTGATGGTAAGGTGGCAAATGACTTCTCTACTAGTTAGTACACCCATACTTGTGAGTTGTTTACGAGGCTAAACCAATCTTGAGTGCATTTAGAAATAAAATTCTCATGTGGATTTCTCTATCCATATCTCCTTTTTTTGTTGCTATGGTCTTTTATGTAGTTATGAAAACTAGCTACCGTGCATGTTGTACAAGACATGATATTGTGGGATGTGTATTTAATATACGACTATGATAATTCAAACAACATTACAAGCCATTACAGCTTCTTCAACTTATGTTGACATAGTGTTTTCACCTTGCAGCAAGGGACTGGGACTGGGCTTGGGACTGGATCCTCTCATGTGGGCTCACAACCGGATGATGGTGCTGTTGATGGTAACGTTGATGTAAACGACAGGGACAACTGCAGTGGCGACCTTGATGGCGACAACAACCATGCTGCCATGTGATTTTCAGTGATTTCTTATAGTTCCTTTGACTAGCTGAACTTGAATGTAATGGAAATAGAGACTTTTGTATGTGGTACTTGATGTTAGATGTCTTTTGGATGGATGAACCAATCTGGAGGTGAAGTTTATGAATTGGTATGCTTGTGTGAATATGAATCAATCTATGAATTGTTTATGAAAACCGAACTTTTTATATGTTTGTTCAATTATATGTTTCTTGATTGATGCAAAGATGGTGTTGTGATTAATTTGATTATATGATGCACGGATGTGTAAGATTTAGATATCAATGCTTATCTTCTAAGCTATTTATTCATTGTGGCTGAAAAAATCTGTTTTATAGAATGAAAATTTTTCTGCCATAGGGAATCAATTTTGCTCACGGTTCAAACCATCAGCCTATATTTCCTTGACGGTAATATAAAACAGTCAATGAAAACATTTTTGCTGACGGTTTGACCCTCAGGAAAAGTTATTTTTTCTGGCGGGACTGATTGATTTTCCTGACAGCTTACCCCCTCCGAAAAAACCATTTTTCTTGCGGGTCAAGATATTTTATTGACGGTGACTGCACCGTCACTAAAATATATTTTGCTGAAAGTTTGGCCCATGAGGAAAATTCAATTTTCCCTCATGGGGTGGTACCGTCAGGTTAAATGATTTGCCTGATGGTTTCGCCACTCAGGAAAATTCATTTTTTCCTCACGGGTAAAACTGTCAGGTTAAATATCCCTAACGGGTTTCCGTCAGCCAAATTTAATATTCCTTTCCAGCCAGCCCTGAGGGGTTTTGCCTGACGGGAACCCGTCAGGAATATTTAACCTGGCGGTTTTTGTATTTTCCTGACGGTTTTGAACCGTGAGGGATGATCCGTTTTCTAGTAGTGGAATGTCGTAACTGGCCGGTTTTTCGGTTACTGGTTTCAAATTCAAATTTTGACACTTGAAATTTAACCGATTTTTTCTGGTTACCGGCCGGTAACTGGTGCAAGCCCCCAGCTAGGATTTAGGCCAGTACTAGGTTTTCTAACTTTGAATATGACTACACCATCTATACTACACATCTACATAGGCGCTCATATTCTTTACTACTATACTAGCAGTAGCCGCAAAAGTTGGTTAGTATTTAGTAAACCCAGCAGAATGCCATCAAAGAAGAAAAGGTGAAGGAAAAAAGGAGAGTTTACCAGGAATCCAGGATGAACTTCGGATGCAGCATGGCATTCTTGGACAAGATTCCCATTGTCCTTCAGTGTCCATAGGATCAACTACACCCTTAAGATTAAAAAAAGTGTCCTCTGCACTTGATGATGCAAGACCACAATGATTTATTTAGGGTTGTGCAATTTTACACCGAACCGAAAAAACTGAACCGAACCGGTCAACTCGATTTGACCGGTATTTGGTATTCGGTTCAGTATGTAAAAAAGTGGCATTTTTTTGATTCGGTATTTTCGGTATAAACCGAGTGAAAACCGAATTTCCCGAAAATACCGAAAAGCCCACTCCATCTCCCTCTGCGACTGCAAGCTCGCCTTCCCGAATCCCGATCCCGATCCCTCTGCCGCTCTGCGCACCTCCCCACCGCTACTCCCCCGCCGCCTCGCCCTCTCCCCGCCGTACGCCCCTACGCCTTCTGCCCCGTCCTCGACACCCCCGCCGTCCGCCCCTCCGCCTTCCGCCCCGTCCTCGACACCCCCAGTCCGCCCCTCCACCTTCTGCCACGTCCTCACCACCGCCGTCTGCCCCTTCGCCTTCCACCCCCCGCCGTCCGCCCATCCCTCTTCCGCCCCGTCCTCGACACCCCCGCCATCCGCCCCTCCGCCTTCCGCCCCGTCCTCGACACCCCTGCCGTCCGCCCCTCCGCCTTCTGCCCCATCCTCGACACCCGCCCGTCCGCCCCTCCGCCTTCCATCCCGTCCTGGACACCCCCGCCGTCCGCCCCTCCGCCTTCCGCCCCATCCTCGACCACCGCCGCCGACCATGGCGTCACCAAGCTCGCCATCCACCTGCACCGCCACGCGCGCCTGCCTAGGAACGTCCTCTCCATTCGCTCCATCACCGTGCTACTGCTATCCCTCGACGCCTGCGCCGTGCCGCGCTGGTCCGCCGTCCACACGCTCAAGCTCCACCGTGTCGGGACCCAGGATTTCCGAACCCGGACCCTCTGTGTATTACAGCATTAGTCCCAGATCAAAGCTAGTGCACACGGTTAAACAGAAATGATTACATAACCAACAACGCTTTATTACAATAATAAAGAGTATTGACCAAAAGGTCTCATTATTACAGCTGAGGTTTCAAGACCTCGCACACTCAGAAAACACAGCGGAAGCAGAAATAAATTCAGCGAAGACCTATCAATACGCCACAGGCAATTGACTGGGGAAGCGCGACCTAGTACTCCAGGAATCCTTCGTCGAATCCGCAAGCGAAGAAGTCGTAGTCTCCTTCTTGAGCTTCATATTCTTTTGAGTTTATTTTTAAGTGCAGCATGCGAGTACAAAAAGTACTCCGCAAGTCTTGGAAAAAATGCAATAGATGCAAGGCTTAACAAAGGAAGGTTATATGGTTCTTTTGCACAAAGCAATATTTTATTTCAATTACTACTAATTACTTTCGAAGGCATTAATTTAACAAAGTAAATTGTTTAACTGAAATTAATAAACTTTTTATAGTGAAGGTTCCATCCACCAACACTACACAACCAATAAAGTTTGAAACTGCGGGTTACATCCACCCTCTCTGGCTCCAACCGCCAGTTTACCCTTCCGAGAGTTCCCTCCACTCTCGGAATACCAAAACTGTGATTTTAAAAACCAAAACCAAAAGTCTACCATGTGAATGCATTCTTTGCCCACCCTTGACCGTGGGCACGGCTATTCGAATATTTTGACACTCTGCAGAGGTTGTACAACTTTACCCCAAGAGATAAATTATCTTAACAGTCACCACGCTTCCTTTGGCATGAGACACAGATAAAATATCATAAAGCCTTCTCCTCACTCTAGTCTAGCTAGATACCACCTGCTGAGGTTTCACCGCAGAAGGGTTAAATCTGCCCAGTTTGAAGCCCCCTCTTGCGCCATATGAGTACAGTAAATCCCTGTCCCTCACTGTGAATAACCAGTAAATCCCTGGCACCCACTTTCCACTGGTGGCACCTAAGCTAGACTATCATAAGTTATCAGCTAGGTCATACCCATATAGACTTGGGGTTGCACGGTAATGCTCAGTCTGGACAAACACAAGCGTTGGTCCTTAATTGACTAGGGCGGAACATACACTTTACAAAATCTCGTGCTTGCCGTACCAATCCAACCAACCATCCGCCCCAGTCTAAACCAACTTTCACATTTTATTTTATTTTGAAAGAACAGTGGGAACTCCAATCGCCACTAATTTTCCAGATACAAAGACTAGCTAAAAGAATTATAATTTCCCGTTTTCCAAGGTTACCAAGGTTAAATAGCATGACTAAGCATTTTACTACCATCCTAATAATTATCAAAGATTTAATAATAATCTCATTATTGAGACAAAGGAAATCCTAATGTTACAAAGGTACATGGCATTCAACTTCAATTGAGGGCATAACAACAATTGGTTTAACTAACTTGCTAAAACAAAATTAGGGTTCTATGTAAATAGCGATGCACATAGATTTAAAATAATTAAAACATTTCACAAACATAAGTTCAAAATAATCAAAGGAGACTTGCCTTCTTGTGCACTGTTTGGTCTTTGTTGCGGCTCGACAAACTCTTCGGCGACGTCGGATTCTACGCGCAAAAAGACAAACAAACAAAACAAATAAATACAAACCAAATAAACTCCAAAAATTGCAAAACTAGAACTAAAAGATAGAGCTCAATTGTAGATGAATTTAGGAAAAAGAATCGGGTCGATTGTAGTTCGGACGAAGGAGAACGAGCGATCTAAAGTTTGCTGGGGGGAGAAAATGCTGGAAAATAGCAAGAGTTACTGTTCATCCGAGCAGCACTTTTGGAGAGAAGGCTAGCGTCGGCGAGAGGAGGCATAGGAGGTGAATCCAACTAGCAAAATGGGTTGCTAGGGACCTAAGGCACACATAGAAACTGACGGCACGCCAAACGGAGACCGTTGACGGCACGGGCGGCTACAACGACATGGGTAGGAGAGAGGAATAAAACCCGGGCATAGGACATGGAGAAGTAGGGTGAGCACAGGCTAGAACGCGGTTTGGCGAAGCTAGGAAAATTGTCGGCTCAGACAGAAACCCACCGGAGACGACGCAAACGACGTTTGAACGACGTCGGGAAGGAAAAAGCAAAATCTTGATATCTTGGTGCTCGGTCAACGAAATCTAAAACCACTTGGAGGGTAGCTACCTAGGATGGTTTGGCACAATATGACGTGAACGAATTGGGAGAAAACATCACCAGATAGATGGGGACACGAGATGCCATTGGAGGCTATGGCGAGGTTCGTAAGAAAAAATTTGTGGAGGTTTTTCGGGGAAAAGGAAGTGAGCACGGCATAGAACGCGACGAGGCAAGACTAAGAAAATTACGGCAAGGGCTAAAGCTTACCGGAAGCGACGAATCGACGTCAGGAAGCGATCTTGGCCTAGATTGGGGAAAAATCGATTCCGGGAGATTGGCTGCACCAAAACCAAATTAACTTGACCAAAAGGTAGATGGCACATGATGGCACAATGTGACACAAAAGGATCACGAAAAAACTCACCGGATAGCTCGAGACGCGATGAGCAATTTCAAGACCGGAGGGCTTCGGTGCCGACAGCGTCCTGGCCTTTGAGGGGACTTGCCACGGCTTGGGATGGGTTTAGGGGTGTTAAGGGGTCGTATTTATAGGCTTGGAAGAGGTAGAAACCGACTCCAATTCGTGGATTTCGGTTTAGAGTCCGTTTAAGAAAATAGGGGATAAAAGGCAAATGGATGAACGAAACGGAAAGAGGCCGGTTGGGATGGATTCCTTGCATAATTTGGCACAACTTTCCTTTTGGAAAGATATTGAAATAAGGTCTGGATTAGAAGTTATGAAGAGAGAGAAAAATGGAAGGAAACTGTACAGGAGAACAGATCGAGTCTGTACGCGCGCTGGAGGTTGAAGATGCATGAACAGTACAGCGCAGTGGAAGAAGAGTTGGAGAAGCTGATCCAACCACGCGCGTCGAGGTAGTAGTGGAATTAGTCGATCGTCCCGAACAGATCGTTAAAATCGCACGCGCGAGAGAGATCATTGGAACCCTCCCGATTCGACGTGCGCGCGGGACAAAATATTCCTAGAGGGACCTGCGATTCGTTCGGAAACTCGGAATCGAATCGATGGGGGTGCGGTTCCTACGGAGACAGTGAAAGGAGCAGCACTGCAGAGGGAATACGGGGTTGAGACCTCTAAGCAAATGGCGAGCGCGCGAACAGAAAGGAACAAGAACTAGCACTAGGGCATCCACTGCAAATATAAACCTGCAAAAGCACCGCTAGCACCACCGCTACTAGTAGTAGTTGCTACCTACTTAGCGGCAAGATGCTGACGGGGAACAAGAATGCGTGGCTCAAGGGATTGGTGGTGCTGATGCGCAAGAATGTGCTCGACCTCACCGACTTAGGCGCCACCGTCATCGACGGCGTCACCAAATTCCTCGGCAGGGGCGTCCCCTGCCAGCTCATCAGCTCCACCGTCGTCGACCCCAGTACTGAGCGCTCTGTGTGTGTGTGTGTGTTGAGACTCAGCTTGCCAGCCGGTCTTTGACGGACCATAGAAAGAAGTAAAGAACAGAGGAACATCAAGGAAAGGACAAAATGGATGCTCAAAACTATGGCGAAAAAGGACACACTTTGGTTTTGAACCAAAAAAATGACACATTTTATTTGATAAATCAAAACTAGAGATAGCACAAATCAAAGAAAAAGGATAAATGCTATACACGCAACTACTCATAGATTCTTTAAGCACATATCTCGATGTGACATGGGCATGCGTGAAACGGCGCACTGACGTGCGTGCGCGCACGTGCAGACAACGGAACCGCAACATGGTGGGTGCGGAGGCGAGCCTAGAGCAGTGGCTGACGAGCCTGCCATCGCTGACGACGGGCGAGTCCAAGTTCGGCGTGACGTTTGAGTCGGAGGTGGAGAAGCTCGGCGTGCCAGGCGCCATCATCGTCGAGAAAAACCACACCGCCGAGTTCTTCCTCAAGACCATCACCCTCGACAACGTCCCCGGCCGCGGCACCGTCGTCTTCGTCGCCAACTCCTGGGTCTACCCCGCCTCCAAGTACCGCTACAACCGCATCTTCTTCGCCAACGCAACCCGCGGGCCTGAGCGCTAAAGGATTGCGCGTAGGCTACGATAGCAGAAAACAAAACTTTTCTACCGTGCATACCAGGACATCATGCTAAGGAGGGATCATGGATCGTTACCACTAAACGCGCAGCGCAGCGGAAGAAGAGTTGGAGAAGCCGATCCAACCACGCGCGTCGAGGTAGTAGTGGAATTAGTCGATCATCCCGAACAGATCGTCTCCTCCACGCGATCAACCACACCACATGCAAGATCCAATCTGTAGATTGTTGATGCCGATCAACGCCGCAACATTCAACGCCGCAACGAGCAGCGCCTCCACCGGTATCCACACGTCCGGGGCTGGAACGCCGATCGCGAGTGTACCAGCACTCGTGAGCGGCTAGGGTTTGGCTCGGGAGGTGGTGGCTAGGGTTTGGCTCGGGATTAACAGAAGCATGCACCCCTCAGCCCCTCGCCTCCATATATATAGACCTCCTCACTTGGGCCTCGTGGACCGAGGCCCAATAGGAGTCTATCCGGATCTGTATCCGAATTGAGCCCACATCCGAATCACATTCGAATTAGTGTTCCAACCCGTTAAGTGTGCGACCCTGTAGGTTCACGTATACTTGGTCGCGACTCGGAAACGCCTTTCCGATCACCCTGTTAATAGCGGCCTCTAGTATGACATATTAACCCCAAAGTATATAAAGATCATATCGGCTAAACCTGTAATGTTCTCATGTACGAATCCCTTTGCCTCACGATATAGATTGAGCTCAAGGCGAGACCTGTGTCATCCTCTTAATAGCTCAATCACTCTCTCGATTCCGTGATGGATTATAAACTTGTGATTGACTCCTCAATCACCTTGGCATGGCCATGCACTTTCATAATCCATTACATCGAGGGGCCCAGAGATATCTCTCCCATAAGGAGGGACAAATTCTATCTTGATCATTCACATCCCACTACATGTTTCATGGCAAACCCGAAGACTACTTTTATGACTACCCAGTTACGGAGTAGTGTTTAGTAGTCCCAAAATAAGCTACTACGCATGTTGGAACCATGATGATCTCAAGTCTAAGGATTCTACATAAACACTACTTGAGACCAACTGATGATACATGGAATCTCTGCAGTGTCTCATGGCGGGTCTATCCAACATATGTTCACTAACACATGTCCATATTATTGATTTGGTATCACCATACTATGATCCATGAGACATGATCATCAATCAATACATATGTTGATCTTTGAATCATATTTGTTCCTCATATGATATATGATCAGGGATCATTTAGAAATAGCAACATTTTAGCATTAAGAGTCTCATGAATAAGTCACATACTCATTGATCAATAATGATAATGTCTATTTCAAGGAACAAAGTAATGCATCATAAACATAGTATGTGATATATAACATCTCCATGTTGCCTCTAGGGCATATCACTAACAAGTGCCGCCTCCGGCCGGCCGTGCTACATCAGCGCGTGCGTGCACGCGTGGCCGCCTCGTGGTGCCACGCCAGCCGGGAGCGCCACCTCGGCCTCCATCCTAATCCGTGGACCCGGTCCAAGGTAGACCAGGCCCACATGTCCAAAGATTTGAATTTCAAATTCCGCTGACGTCAGCCTTGCGTCATAAAGTATCTTTTTCTTCAGAAAAATATTTCACCGAAATTAAATTCCTGCTGACGTCATATTTAGCCTTTTTCAGTACAAAAATAATCAGAAAACTAGTCTTTTTTCTTTTTCTTCTATTTAAACTTCCAGAAGCCCGTAAAACCTCATTTTAACGTTTTGACCCGTTCAAATTTCTAAATTCTTCTAAAATCCTAAACTACCCAAATATACACTCTTTTTGAATTTTATTTGTGTTTATTTATTGTTTGTTTTGTCTTTTCGCGCGTAAAACCTGTCGTTGCCGAAGACTTTGCCGATCCGCAGCAAGAAGGTCCAGACAGCGTGCAAGAAGGCAAGTCTCCTTTGAATATTTTGTACCCATGTTTGGGAAATGCTTTTTATTATTTTAAATTTATTTTCATTGCTATTTACATAAAACACTAGCTTCTCTTAAAGTATTAGTTAATCCAATTTTGTTATGCCCTCATTGAAATTTAATGCCATGTACCTTTGTAACCTTAGGACTTCCTTTGTCTTAGTATGAGAGTATCATTAATTCTTTGCCAAACATTAGAATGGTAGTAAATGCTTAGTCAAGCTATTCAACCTTTGTAACCCTGGAATGTAAAATTATATTTCATTGATCTAGTTTTTTTATTCAGAAATTAGTGGCGATGTGTTGCCACTGTTCTTTAAAATAAAAAAAATGTAAAATTGTTTTAGACCAGGGCGGATGGTTAGATTGGATTGGTGCGTTGTAGCACGAGATTTTGTAAAGTCTATGTTCCGCCCTAGTCGATTAAGGACCGACTCTTGTGTCTGTCCAGACTGAGCATTACCGTACAACCCCAAGTCTATATGGGTATGACCTTGCTGACTAACTTACGATAGTCTAGTTTAGGTACCACCAGTGGAAAGTGGGTGCCAGGGATTTACTGGTTTATTCACAGTGAGAAACAGGGATATACTGTACTCACATGGCGCAAGAGGGGGCTTATGACTGGGTGGATTTAACCCTTCAGTGGTGAAACCTCAGCGGGTGGTGTCTAGCTAGATTAGAGTGAGGTAAAAGCTTTGTGATGTTTTATCTGGGTCTCATGCCAAAGAAGCATGTGGAGTATTAGGATAATTTATTTCTTGAGGGTAAAGTTGTACATCCTCTGCAGAGTGTTAAACTATTTGAATAGCCGTGCCCACGGTCAAGGGGGGCAAGGAATGCATTCACATGGTAGATCTTTGGTTTTGGTTTTAACATCAAAGTTTTGGAAATTCGAGAGTGGTTGGAACTCTCGGGAGGGTGTCCTGATGGGTGGAACCCGTAGTCTTGAACCTTGGCGGTTAAAGCTGGTTAACTTGTGTTGGTGGATAGAACCTTCACTATAAAATGCTTGACAGTTTCATTTAAACAATTACTTTGTTAAATTAATGCCTTCAAAAATATTTAATGGTATTCGAAACAAAATATTGCTTTGTGCAAAAGAACCATAAAACCCTCTCTTGTTAAGCCTTGCTTCTACGCATTTTTTCCGAAGACTTGCGGAGTACTTTATGTCTTACATGTTGCACTCAAAATCTAACTTAGAGGAATATGAGGCTCAAGAGGGAGATTACGAGTACTTCACGTGTGGATTCGACGAAGGCTTTTCGGAGTTCTAGGCTGCGTTTTCCCCAGTCAATTGCCTGTGGCGTATTGATGGGTCTTCATCAGAATTTTTTGTTTCCGCTGTGTTTTGTGAGTTTGTGAGGTCCTGAAACCTCAGTTGTAATAAAGAGGCCTTTTGGTTTGTACTCTTTACTATTGTAATAAAGCGTTGTTGGTTATGTAATCATCACTGTTTGACTATGTGTACTAGCTTTGATTTGGGACTAGTGCTGTAATACACAGAGGGTCGGATTCGAAAATCCGGCGTCCCGACAGAGATGGTATCAGAGCCAATTTGACTATAGGACGTGACCTAGATTAAAATGAAAAACCTTAAGGTTCATATTTATTAAAAAGTGTATATTTTTTTTAAAAAAATAATTTTCCTTGCTTCTACTCTTTTCTTACTCAGTATCTCGTTCTTGTCCACATATTCATTTGCTAATTTCCTTTACTAATCTTTTCTATTATTTCAACTTTGTAGATGGCCGTATCGAGATTCTTGGTGATGGAGGTATTCCTGTATGTACGGGAAGGGGAATTCGACTCCCACAAATACCCGATCGAGTATCCTCAGACTCACTGCTCTGATGCTATCCAGGACGCAGCTCGTTTAGCCATAGCTGACCTGTGCCAGATTCACAAGGACACCCTGCGGCAATCACCCTTCTGCTTCTTTCTATCCGATCGAGCAGACAGAGCTACCCGGAGCCCTTCGAGATCTCAGTGGATGACCCCCGATTGCGCACAGGTTCAGCTTACTCAGGTGATGGCAGCTACCTATGCCAGCGTTGGAGGAGATTGGACAGCTTCAGATGCTCCTTACTTCTAGCTACCAGCACTCCGTGCTGAGCTCCTCTAGAGCCAGGCAGCAGAGTTCGAGCTGGGGCGTCTCAGGGCCGCAGCTACCTACACACCGTCTTCAACTGCACCTGCCATCATCCCCAACAATCCAGTGCTGACTCAATGCTTGGGACCCCGCACCAGACTCACAGCATGCAAGAGCGTGCGGCGCCCTAGCCCGCTACCCGTCATCAACATTGGAGACTCCAGCAGAGGACGTAGTCTTTCTCGTTCCCGCTCCTGCTCTCAGTCGTCTGCCTTCAGTCAAACCGTTATCATTCTGCTCATCAGGCATCTGCACCTCGTGTGGATGTGGGCAGCACCACGTGGGCGAGTCTGAGGAGGACCCAGAGGAGGATCCTGAGGAGCGCATCATCTTGGAGGACGAGTAGTTTGTTGAGTCAGTAGTATCCAAATAAATGTCTACGTCCTTAGAATGTTTTATATTATATTTTGGTGTGCTAGATGGACTGTACCAAGCCTTTGTGCACTTGTGGTACAGCCATTCTTAAACTATTTTGATTTCAAGTTAAGTTTCTTCTAAGTTGTTGTTTGTTTCTCTCTTGTGTGTTGGTTTGGGATGTTGTTTAGTTTCCCCTAAGTCTCTTACATGTGCTAGTTCCCTTTATCTTTTGCTAACCCAGATACCACTTCAGATGGTGAACACAAGGAACATCGTAGGCAGCAGTCGTGGTGCCAATGCCTAACCAGAAAACAATGTTACAAATGATGACTATGCAACTGCAACTTCTTCAAGCCCTTGCTCAGAATCAAGTCCACCAGTTCAGCAGGCACCCATTCAAGCACCGCAGTCCAAGCTAGGAGAATTTATGAGGACCAGACCGCCTACCTTTGCCAGTTCAGTAGATCCGTTAGAGGCTAACGACTGGATCAAGGATGTGGAAAAGAATTGATTTTGGCTCAGTGCAATGACCATGAGAAGGTGTTGTATGCCGCCCATTAGCTAAAAGGAATCGCTGCTAATTGGTGGGAAAATTATGTTCTGCTCATCAGGATGTGCAAGCCATCACATGGGCTGAATTTGTTGAATAATGGAGATGAAGAAAAGGGAGTTTCACAAACTGCAGCAGGGAAACTTTAGTGTTTCTGAGTACCTGAATAGGTTCACTCAACTATCCAGGTATGCACCAGAAGATGTTGCAATAGATGCAACCAAGATTTGGTGGTTCATGCAAGGACTTGATCCCAACCTCAAGGTGCAGTTGGTGTCCAATGATTATCCAATATTTCAGCACATGGTGAATAAGGCCCTTATACAAGAAGATGCACAACGTCAATTGTATGAGACTCGGAAGAGGAAATTCCAAGCTCAGCATGGTGCAAGCAGTTCTCGTCATCATTCTAATCCACATCAGTTCAGTAGGCCCTTAAGCTAAGTGTGCCAAGGACACCATTCGCTGGACCCCGCTCAGTTCCACAACCTCCTCGAGCAAGTAATGGTGGCCAACTTCAACAGAACAAGACTTCAGCGGCAGGAGTGCAGTGTTTCAATTGCAAGAACATGGGACATTATGCCAGTAATTGTCCTCAAAAGCGCCCAACTGTGACCCCTGTTCGTTTCAACTTGGAAACTACACCAGCGCGAGCTCCAGCTGCAACTCCAAGGACTCCGCAGGCAATGAGCAGAGGACATGTTAATCATGTTACTGCAGAAGCGGCTCAGATGCACCCGACGTAGTTCTGGGTAAGTTTCCAACTCAGTACACTACAAGGTTTTGACCCTAATGCCACGATCAACTTTGCAACGACACGAAATTGGTTGCAATAGGTAGGAGCTATTGCCACCATTTTCATTTTTGGTTGCTATAGTGACCATGTTGCCACGGATATTTTTGCGTGGCGATTACCATGCATTTCGTTGCAATTGGTAGGTGCTATCGCCACCATTTATAAAACGGTTGCAAGTACTTGACAATATTGCCACGTAATGAATTTGCGTTGTGATTCGTTTGATTTGCGTTGCAATATGTCGACGTTATTGCCACGCTTTTGCTGATGGTTGCGAATACTGGACAGTTTTGCAACGGATTTGATTCGTTGCATGAATCGTTGCTTGCGTTGCAATAGGGTTTTATCTATCGCAACGAAATTTGGGTTCGTTGCATCTTCTAGGGTTGTATTGCCACGGTTGTTAGTCGTTGGTATAGAAGACTATATTTCGTTGCAATAACAAGGTTGTGTTGCCACGAAATTTGAGATCGTTGCATCTTCTAGAGTTGTATTGCCACAGTTGTTAGTGTTGATATATAAAACTATCTTTCGTTACAATAAGACAGCTTCCGTTGTTTGAAAAGAAAATTATTTGTATTAGCACTGGCTAGTGGGATAAAAGAAAAATACTAGTAGAAAAATAAAAAGTAACTAAAGCGCAAATACCTAGTTAATTTGTAGAGGGATAAAAATTAAGAAAATTAAAATTTCAGTTGTGCTCGGTAGGAAGCGCAAATATCTAGTTAATGTGTAGGGGCCTCGAGGGATAAAAATTTAGAAAATTAAAATTAAGATTTCAGTTGTGCTCGGTAGGAAGCGCAATTATCTAGTTAATTTGTAGGGGCCTCGAGGGATAAAAAACATAGGAAAAATAAAATTTTAAGCTATGCTAAGTAGGACTCGAACCAATGACTTGTCAATTAAACACTCAATGCTTACCACTGAGTTACCAACTTATTATTGCAAAAGATGCAAATATTTTCTATCTAAAACTTCGACATGGTGATTTTGCCAAAGGGTATGCCACACAAAAAAATTCATGCAATTCGATAAATTCCATTTAGCAATTCGGTATATTATAGAAATTTGCTCCACAATTCGGTATATAGGTACTAAATAACATAATAAGTTCAAAATTCAACAATTCAGTTGAAAAATAAAAGTAAAATCACAGCTAAAAATTTGAAAAAAAGTGAAATCACAGCTATAGAGGGCTCGAACCCTGACCCTCCTAGCTCAGAATTGAGGAGCTTACCACTAGACAACCGTGACTTTTTGAACAATGTTGTTTGCAAATTTTTATTATTTAAGTGCGATAAGCAAGTGTAATATAAAGCCTCATACCCCGTGGGGCAAAGAAGCCTCACGAAAGGAATTGACTAGCATTTTAATTGTTCTTAGGTTTATAGATGAGGATATTTTTGGAAGCTAATACACATGCTGCGTGGTGCAAAGAAGCCTAACGAAAGGAAGAAAAGAAATATATGCAACCATACCATACACAATCAAGAAAGAAATATCAAGGAAAAAAAGAAGAAAATACATGCATGCACGTGAAAGACTTATCTAGTTGGTCTTCATTTGTCATGCACGTGAGAGAATTATTTAGATGCTTCGGATGGACCACATGCATGGGCAAGCAATTGATGCTCTATGTTGATTTCGTTTGACGCAAGGAATACGGATCAAAACAGCCAAGGCAATGCATCGTGAGGAGATCAATGTCTGCATGCCTTCCTAATGACCGAATACAACTTTGTTTGGCCATGTGATTGGTTGGCACAGTAGATTGGATCGGTTTTTTTAGTCGGTTGAATTGTTTACGAGTATGTTTCCGTGTCGGTTGTTTCCGTTTGTTGCGTACGAGTTGGTTTTTTGTTTTGTTTATTGAGTCTGGCTATATATATAGGTCTATATACCCTTTTGTAAAGACATACCATCATGAATCAATCTATTATTTTCAAAGAAAGCTATGCGCTTGTTCCTTCTAGGGTTTAGCATATGATTACAACCTAGAGGAGAATCGGGCGTTCTTCCCCGTCGTTCTTATGATTCCTTGTGATTGGCCGGAGCGACGACGCGTCTACTTGGTGGTCGGGTAGATGGGATCACGAGCGTGTGGTTGGGCGAATTATTTTGTCGCAGGTTGCTGTTCTAACAGTGGTTGGCGCCATCAATTCGTCAGGTGCGCGTGCTTTGCAACATTTTATTTAAACGTTACCACAAATTCTAAACTCACAAAAATCATGGATATCACAATTGGTGCCGCTGAATTTCAAGAATCATATAATTCTCTCCAGTACCTTGGAGAGATATGTGCACCATATATCACCTTGAAGATGCAGTTCTCCCAATCAACCTTTGTATTTCATGCACATAGCAATGTACACAGTACCCTTTACAATCTTTCTGCAACCAATATAGAATCAACACATAAAATTCAAATAACATACATGTAAAATTCAAATAATATACAGGTTTTATGCAAATGCAATGAACACAAGGTCTGAAATTTCAAGTCAGTGCTTTAACAAACAAAATTCGTACTATTGTTTTCTATTTCTTCCACTGGCTGCCAAAAGCATATATGGCCATGAGTACAATAATTTTCAGTGCAAAGGAAATGAACCATAGATGTCTAAAGAATGAAAGAAGGGATTATGGCTAGATGATGTACCTCAGCAACCAGAATCGTGCCATGCAAAAGATATCCGGTGCCAATCCAAGTTCTTGCCCACAAAGACTATGTTAGTAGGCTTCGTTTTCTACATAAATGAAAAAAAAGAAATGACCATTTGCAAGAAAAGAACAGAATTGATGTTCTCAACAGAGTGCCACAATACGAAATGAATCTGCGAGTAATCACTAAGCTAATCACCAAGGCACAACTCATGGCCTTAACCATTGACTGAATAATGTACAAGTGTCTCTATCTAGTGTAAAGAAACTTGTATTGAGTCATCGACTGACCATTAACAGATATCTCACCTATAGTCAATAAAAGAGCCATAGCCTTCAAACTCATCATATTCAAGAATTGGAAGGGCATATGACTGAAATACTCGAACATATGTTTGAGGCAAAATTGTTTGCAGACATAGCATTACTTTCTGGAAAGAAAGCTTCTCAACTGTTTTGACATCAGATAAAATGGAAATATAAATATGTAATGATTAAATTTCAAAAAAATATATAATGAGTTATTACAATTGACAAATGACACATTTAGAGGATTCATGAAGTAGGTTTTAGGACCAACTCAACAAACAGGTTCCTGGTTTGTGTATGTTTTTGGGCTATGGTTTGAATGTTTTGTACATCATAATAAAGCTAAAAACAAGGTGGAACTTCAGCAGGAAAAAACTATGGTGCAGATAGATTATTCTGCAGAACACGGTTCTTAAATATAAAGTTGTTTGTGCCAACCATATCAGTACAACTCTACAACACCAGTTAAAGATTAAGCATATTTTCTATTAGTAAGCCCAAGAATTGTCGTAGCAGCAATAACAACACCACCAACAAAAAGATTACCGGCAACCAAAAAACTACCAAGAGAAATGTGAACCGCTAGGGCTTCCCCACTGTTTCATACTGTAACAATCTGAAAGCAATATATAGAAACCCAAAAAAGAAACTTCCTCACCTACACTATCCAGAAAGGACAGAGCATCTGATTCAGAATGTCGCTTCGGCATCCTTCCCTCTAATGAATCCTGATCCATGCCATAATTGATGTTCAGCTCCTGCATAGGTGGGATGGTCTCCATGGAAAACACCATCAAGTGAGGATATGATTCATCCTCATTGCTATGAATAATAAACTGGAGAAACACATCTAGATTCATCTATGGTTGTGGCTGATGCGGTTCCTGTGAACAATCAATCAAGCAATAAAGCTTAAACGTTAATGAGAAAACACATTTCTGATCATATATACTACAATACTTTTGGTTTCTAATTGTGGTGAATCACTCAAATATTTAGTCACACATGGAATTTAGAGTTTATGCTGGCACAATCCAACAACAGTTATGAAATATGACCACTTGACCACCAGCTCAAAGCAACATGTGAGGTATCCCTTTTAGCAGTATACCAGTTGCAACAACATGAGCCTTCTTGTAGCATATCTATCTAGAATTATATTGTCCTACAACTTTTTATTGACATACAATTTGTCCAAAAGAGAAAACAAGGTGGGGATACCGAAGTTACTCATTCAACACATGAAATCAGTTCAAATGTAGAGATTCCTCTAATAATGAGATCTGTATTAACATGAATAACATACACCTAAATCTAAAAAAAAATCACAATGTTGACTCCATGAAGATACATTAAAAGATGAGCAATTCACACTATACTGAAACACTACAAAGAATTTGAAATTTCTATGCACATTGCTCATACAAGTGGAATAATGAAGGTAAAGTAGTTGTGCACAATTTTTCCCGTTGATATGGTTCATTAGTATATGTAACAACTTAAATGTTGTGTATGTGTGGCTGCAGCTCCATGATTTATTTGCACTAACCTAGTTGTTAATTAATAGGATGTATGTGTGTTTATTCCAGTGTTTTTGAAAAGAAACCAGAGTATTGGAAGTGTGTTTATTCCAGTGTTATTGCTTTCATAAATATTTTGGTAATAATAGTACATGTGTTTTTGAAGGTTTATGTTTTATCTCATGCTCGTGGCACTAATCTTCTCTTTTTTACTTTGGTATTCATGCAGTGTTTGGACAGCTTGGGTGCTAGTTGATTGACTCAGTTAGTAAGAAAGCATGGCGCATGGTGACCGGAGTTGGATGCGCTTGGATTGGTCAACTGATGAGTGGCAAGAAGGATTCAACAAGTTTATTGATAATACATTTGAGGGAACGTATAAAAGACAAACTGCACCTTGTCCATGTTCAAAGTGTCGTTGCATGGCATACAGAACAAAAAGTGAGGTTCAAAGGCATTTGCTGATTAGAGGGTTTGATCAGACTTTCATTGAAGGTGAAGGTAATGCTGAACCTTCAGCTAATGACAGAGATTATGATGAAGGCGTAGCAGGTGATGGTCCCTCTGCCAATGATCTGGTTTCGTCATTAATCAGTGGCGCAATACATGGAGAAATTATAGGTAATAACCAAGAGCCAAATAAGAGTGCTAGGAAATTCTATAATTTATTGAAAGAAGCAGAGAAAGAATTGTATCCAGGTTGCAAGGAGGCTACTAAAAATATCTTTCATGTCAGGCTCTTCCAGATTAAGTGCATGAATGGTCTTAGTAACAAATCCATAGAGGCCATACTTCTTTTGTTCTCGCATGTGCTCCCTGAAGGCCACTGTGTCCCAAACACCTTGGAGAAAGTGCAAAAGGTTGTTCGAGATCTTGGCCTAGACTACCAAAAGATTCATGCATGTGAGAATGATTGTGTCTTATTTCGAGGAGATTATGCTAACATGGATTCGTGTCCAAAATGTGGTGAGAGTCGATGGAAAACGACGGATTCAGATGGGACTGGTGAGGCTAGTGGCACTAGTGGGGCAAAGAAGCGTATTCCTCGTAAAATATGGTATTTTCCGCTTATTCCTCGGCTGCAAAGATTATACATGACAGAGTCCACTTCATCATATATGCAATGGCACAAGGAAGAATTGGTCCGTGATGGGAAAATGCGGCACCCTGCTGACTCATTGGCATGGAAGCACGTGGATGACACGTATAAGCACTTTGCATTGGATCCACGCAATGTTAGGCTGGGACTTGCATCTATTGGCTTCAATCCATTTGGGATGCTGAATGTGACATACACTACATGGCCTGTGATCCTAATACCTTACAACTTGCCACCTTGGTTGTGTTTGAAACAATCATACTGGATGATGTCGATGTTGGTACCTAGGCCAAAATCTACTGGAATGAACATTGATGTATATTTGCAGCCCCTGATTGATGAGCTTAAAGATCTTTGGACTAAAGGTGTTGAAACATGGGATGCGAAGGAGAAAAAGAATTTTACTCTACGTGCAGTTCTACTTTGGACAATTAATGATTTCCCTGCATATGCGATGTTATCTGGTTGGAGCACAAAAGGAAAGTTTGCTTGTCCTTATTGCCACAAGGATACCGAGTACTTGTGGTTAACATTCGGTTCGAAGCATTGCTACATGGGACATCGCCGCTTTTTGCCTTTGGACCACAGGTGGCGCAGGAACAAGGATAGCTTCAATAACAAGGTGGAAACCAGGGAGGCTCCAGTGCCGCTCACTGGTAAGCAGGTGATGCGATAATATGAGAGTTTTGAGCAGGTGACTTTTGGTAAGGCAACAAGAAAGAGGAAGCAGCGTGAGGAGGAAACTAGATGGCACAACTGGAGGAAGAAGAGTATTTTTTTGATCTACCTTACTGGGAATCATTGCTTATACGCCATAATCTAGATGTGATGCACATTGAGAAGAACATTTGTGAGAGCTTATTGGGGACTTTGCTCGAATTACAAAGTAAGTGTAAGGATAGTGAGAAGGCTCGACTTGACATGCAACATTTGGGTATTAGGAAGGATCAGCATCCTTTAGTCGAGAATGGTAAGTATACTTTGCCACCAGCTTTGTACTCTTTGGATAAGGATGAGAAGACAATTCTATGTAAATTTCTAGAAGGAGTGAAGATGCCTGATGGCTATGCCTCCAATATAAAGAAGATGCGTGGACGTCCAAGGTTGTAAGTGTCTGGACTTAAAAACACACGACTTCCATGTTATCTTACAGAAACTTTTACCCTTAGTGGTATGCAACATATTGCCTCAAGATGTAGCGCTCGCATTAATTGATCTTAGTAGGTTCTTCAACTCAATATGTTCAAAGGAGCTGGAGGAAAAAGATATTGAAAACCTAAGCTCGTCAATTAGGGAGACTCTTTGTCGGCTTGAGATGATATTCCCACCCAGCCTTTTTTGATATCATGATGCATTTGCCAGTTCATATTGCTAAAGAGGCTAGACTTGGAGGCCCTGTGTGCTATAGATGGATGTATCCAATTGAGAGGTACCTACGTACGCTAAAAGGCTATGTGAGGAACAAAGCGCACCCTGAAGGATCAATAGCCGAGGGATATATCTCAGAGGAGTGCCTTACATTTTGTTCTCGCTTCTTTGAAGATGTTGATACGAAGCTTAATCGACCGACAGCGTTATGAAGCGCCACCGTTATTGAACCACCATCTGGTCTTAGCATATTTGGGAACATTGACTACAATAGGAAAGGAAGTAGTATCGAGTTGGTTTCCAATTTTGAAATGCATAGGATGAGGCACTACATAATAACAAACTGTGATGAGGCCAGGCCATGGATTAAGTAAGCTTAATTTTTAATTTAATTATTTTTTGGTATCCGTGTCTATGTTTATTTCGAATTAATGCCCTTTTTTTGTATTATCATTACAGCAAGCATATGGATGAATTGAAAGCAATCAACCCACGTAATCTTGAAAAAAGACACAAGGCTGAATTTGTAGGCTGGTTTGAGCGTGAAGTAAGTGACAGTTTTTTATATCATTAATTTGTAGTGAAGCTGTAATTTGTCCTTGTTCTATTACCTAAGAGTTTTTTGTTAATTGTTTGGACTGCAGATCAGAAATCTTTATGAAAAAGGAGAAACAAGCAGACCTGATGTATGCACTTTCACGAGGACCAGACCATCGAGTTCGTGTATACAACAGATGCTTCATAAATGGCTTTCTATTTCGCACCTCTTCCATAGAGAGGAGCCTAAATACTCAAAATAGTGGTATTCTTGTGAAGGGCGATGACAGTACTGGCAATATGGACTGGTATGGCATGATTAAAAAAATCATCTTCCTAGATTTCCCATATGAGAAGGAAGTCATACTGTTTCAGTGTGACTGGTTTGATGTACCTGCAGCTACAAAGACCAAAGGTAGAGGATATAGTAAGGATCAATATGGGATTATCGATATTGATACCACTCGGTTTCGTTATTTAAATGATCCTTACTGTCTGGGACACAAGCGGAGCAAGTGTTTTATGTGAAAGGTGCGAAGAAACCAGATTGGTGCAGTGTTGTTAGAATGAAACCTAGAAATCTGTTTGCCATGCCTGAAACAATCAGATACTGACAATGTGGGAGAAATCGATTTGGACTCACTTGTCGTGGGGGTGGAGGATATGAGTGTTTCCCGTTCAAATGAAGAATTACAAATTGGAGAAGGTGTGGCGTAGAGGGGGTTAGTGGTGATGCTTCTGTCATTGAAAAGGTGATTGCAGAATCCATGCCTGAACCAAATGATGCGGACTTACCTGATGAAGATGAAGATGTTGATGACACCTACCTTGCTGATGGGGTTGTTGCTCCTGTTAATTCTCTAGGCCAAGGACATGAAGAAGATGATTTTTTTGTGTAAAACATATATTTTGTGAATTTTAATTTATTTTGTACTGATTAAGAGGACTCAAATTTATTCTATATACTAGTCAAATGCCCGTGCGTTGCAACGGAAAATAAAAATTTATGAGTAAATATTATACTACAGTTATATATTGTTGCTCAAAAGAAAGATATTTGTTTATGCTTGACTATATAACCTACCTCTAATATAACATACGACTAAATGTATGACCAGAATTACCTGAATAGCTCAATTAACCAACACCTAAATCTGAAATCTTTTTCATAGAGCCCGTCTTTGGCATAACCACATAAACAACATGGATCAGGAATGCACAATCTAATTTACCAATGTGAATTGTTTTCTCCATAGCTTTCCTACGGCATTAGTAATGACACAATCCCATCGTCTTCATAAACCTTCAACTTTAACTTCTACTGTAAACACCGTTCTCGGATCAATCCTATTCGCAGAAGGCATATATCAAATTTTCCATGATTTATCCAGCTAGAATAGTTTTTGCCTACTAAAAAATTTAGTCTTAAGGCTACAAATCATAAGGATTTGTTAGAGCTGGCGTATGATACATGATAGATAGATTTGCAAAACACCTGTAGTTTGAGCTATAAGCAATTGGGGGCAGACAATTATTGTATACAGAATGCCCACCTTGTGTAATTTCCAACAGCAAATGTATACGAAATCGGGTTCAACGCACTTACGAGAGAGGGGATCCGGGGGGAAGGGACTCATTACTGCCTCCACACAACGATCCTTGCGGCCCAGGTCGCCGCCTCGCCCCTTGCCTCCTAGCGCCGCCTCGTGGTCTAGGGCTTGAGGAAGAGGAGCCGCCGTGGTCTAGGGCTCGAGGAAGGGAGCCGATTTAGGCTGCTGCCGTGATTTAGGGGAGGGTGGCAGGTGGATAGCGGGGATGGGGGTTGCAGGGCGCTCACGCCGCCATGGCCGCCTGCTCAGAAGAAGATGGGGATGAGAGGGAAATGGCTCGGGTGAGATGGAAGAACCGAACGGGCTCGAACTGGGGACTGAAGGGGAGAGGCCAGAATAGATTGGTTCATACGAATGGGAGGGGGAGACGAATTCGAGAGGTGACATGCGTTCTTCGCTGCAACTTCCGCCGCCGCCGATGGAAGGTGTGGAAAGGGGATGGGAACGATGATAGGAAAGGGGAAGAGAAGAACGGGCGACTGGACTTCAAATGGAAAAGCCAATGGGCCTGGCCCATTATCACCGTCTGTTTGCGTTGAGGTGTGATGAGTGCAAATGTAAACTTTGTACCACCATCGCTTACTCTGATGAAGCCAGCTCAACTTAAATACGAGAAGACAGTTGCTGCCTCAAACTCACTACGACACTACTACGTGGCACTTCTGCCCCCTAGGCTACTTAGGCCGGCCGGCTTGGTTAGGCTCCCTGCTCTAATTTGGTCGAGCCTGACTGAGACTTGCTGGCCCTATTCAGCCAATAGCACAAAATTTTTTGTTTTGTCAAATTTTTCTTCACAATTCGTTAGTTTTGTCAAATCAAATATTTTGGAATTCCTTCACGTTTTCTGACTTCTAATAAATTTTTTATGTGAAATAAATATTTTTAGAATTCCTTTGTTTGTCAAATCAATACTTTACGAATTCAACATACACGTGTCCATCAATCATTTAAGATTGCATTTTTTGTCCAATTGAGCTAAAAAGTTCACATAAAATTTTCACCTTAACTGCTAACATCTCGTACAAATTCGCCGCTCTAAATCATTCCGTACGGCGTATAAAAAATGATGGAAGTCAACATACGCGTATTTTAAGATACTGTTCATCCTCATCAACCATTTAAGATAGCATTTTTTCTCCGATTGAGCTAAAAAGTTCACAAAAAAATTTCACCTTAACTGCTAACATCTCGTACAAATTCGCCGCTCTAAATCATTCTGTACGGCGTATAAAAAATGATGGAAGTCAACATACACGTATTTTACTATGCCATTCGTCATCATCAAACCATTTAAGATAGCATTTTTTGTCCGATTGAGCTAAAAAAGTTCACAAAAAAATTTCACCTTAACTGCTAACATCTCGTACAAATTCGCCGCTCTAAATCATTCCGTACGGCGTATAAAAAATGATGGAAGTCAACATACACGAAATTTTACTGTGCCGTTCGTTATCATCAACCATTTAAGATAGCATTTTTGTTCGATTGAGCTAAAAAGTTCACAAAAAAATTTCACCTTAACTGCTAACATCTCGTACAAATTCGCCGCTCTAAATCATTCCGTACGGCGTATAAAAAATGATGGAAGTCAACATACACGAATTTTACTGTGCCGTTCGTCATCATCAACCATTTAAGATAGCATTTTTTGTCCGATTGAGCTGAAAAGTTCACAAAAAATTTTCACCTTAACTGCTAACATCTCGTACAAATTCGCCGCTCTAAATCATTCCGTACGGCGATAAAAAATGATGGAAGTCAACATACACGAATTTTACTGTGCCGTTCATCATCATCAACCATGTAAGACAGCATTTTTTTTGTCCGATTGAGCTAAAAAGTTCACTTAAAAATTTCACCTTAACTGCTAACATCTCGTACAAATTCGCCGCTCTAAATCATTCTGTACGGCGTATAAAAAAGTGATGGAAGTCAACATACACGTATTTTACTATGCCGTCCATCATCATCAACCATTTAAGATAGCATTTTTTGTCCGATTGAGCTAGAAAGTTCACATAAAATTTTCACCTTAACTGCTAACATCTCGTACAAATTCGCCGCTCTAAATCATTCCGTACGGCGTATAAAAATGATGGAGGTCAACATACACGTATTTTACTATGCCGTTCGTCATCATCAACCATTTAAGATAGCATTTTTTGTCCGATTGAGCTAAAAAGTTCACATAAAATTTTCACCTTAACTGCTAACATCTCGTACAAATTCGCCGCTCTGATACGAGGAATCGCGGTGTAGTTTATTTTCCGATTTTTCCCCTCACGGGCGGTCGCGAGAAATCACGGCCACCGCGAGGTGTTTGGTGGGATTTTCTTGATTCTCTCGCGGTGGGGCGCCCAGGAATCCGATTATAATCGGTTCCAAACAGGGCCAATGGCAGCTAGCAGCCGAAACGAGGGAAGGGAAGCGCGCGGTTGGTTGGTTGGTTGGCTGGGAGGACGGGCAGAACTGCTGCTGATATCCGATCGCCGTCTCCACACGCGCATACAAATCGGCAAATCCATGTACACCGCCCGTGCCAACTAACGTCCCTTGGCTTCTCCCAATTACGGTTGAGAGAGTCTAGATGGCGATGAGATGGCAAGATTACTACTCCATTGAGAGAGACCCGGCCCGTCGATGGATCGACCATCTAGCTCGCTAGTAATGCAAGCGTGGCCCACTTGTTCCTCAAGCTAGTCTGCAACTGCCAACCAACCCTTGAAAGATTTCTTCCTCTCCACCTCTGCCTTCCTTGACTTGTACACCAGCACCATCACACTGACTCGAATCTTCTCTTCAATATCCTTTGTCTTCTCTTATAACTCGTTTGAGCCTAACCATTCCCCCCGGCTTCCTTAACCGCACTCCAAACCTAGTCCTAGTCCATACCATCGACCATGGTTACCTCCAATCATTCTGCACATCAAAGACCAAAAAAATTATTTCTATCCACAAGTTCTTCACAACTTAACCCCACGTTAGTCGAAACATGTTTCATGCACCATGAATACAATGATTTAGACTACACAACTCAGCCCATGATCATTTTCCACAATTATCCAAACCCCTCGAATAATTCAATACATGGCCGATCGATCGGACCGCTCCAGTCAAACACCGGTAACTTGGGAGCCTGTTGACCGCTCGCACCATGCTAGTACAACCACCTCGGTAGTACCGCTATTCAAAGACCGGTCATACCACTCTCTCCGGTAGTACCGTGGATCCCATCTGGTACTATTGGACCTAGACACAATTAAACGACCCTCTCTGAAAAATAACTACCGTCAACAATTATCTGGTAGCACTGCTCTTGCGGTACTACTGTGGCTATCATGCTGATACTATCGTCGACACCAAGCCAGTACTACCGTCAACACCAGACCGATACTACCGCCCAGGGGTGGAACCAAGTTATTGGGTCCGGTGTCACACAGGACACTGGTCCAAAAAATTGTTTTACAGGGATTAGCAAATTTAGTCTATGTGTGAACCCTAGCCTAAACTCAGTGCACCCGGTTCTTTTCTTGAAGCCCAATGAAAGAAGCACTAGGGGTTCAAATTTCCAGTAACTAACAACAGTCTACGAGTAGCCTTCTACTTTCCTCAGCCCATGAGTCAACTACAGCATGCAGAGCTAGCCCTTAAGCTAGTCTAAGAGGAAGAACTGCAATAGGCCATGGCGTTCATTTAATTCGATCTCAAAGCGTGTCACATTGCAGCAGCCCTAGACAACTATTCGTCTCGTAGAGTCAGCTTGGAGATGTGCACCATATCCACCGCACAGCTGCACCTAGCTATGCATTGACCAGTCGCTGGAGAACAGGAGAAACTAGCACCACCAGCTGCCCTCTCTTCCCCCTCACACCGTGGTATCGATTGGTCCTATTACTGCTTAGGTCCACCTGATAAGTATGTATTTTGCTCAAAATTTCTCTCAATTCTTCCAATTGATATCAAGAACATGGATTAATTTTGTGAGTTAAAGTTTCAATGTGATGGTTATTGATTAATTTTTGTTGAATTATAGGTTAAGACTTAGAGTTTTAATTTTGATTTTGGAATACCGGCCTAACTCGTTGCAAATTAGAGGCAAAATTGTAGTATTTGAACCCAATATCAAATAAGCAAGCCACAGAACGTATTTTCCTATTATATTATTCTTGAACAATTGAATATACAAATATCTAATTGACTTTTTCAATTAATTGGTGATGATTGCATGAATGATATACTTATTTGCTATGTGGAGAGACAAAAATTGATCAAAATTATCAATAAAGTTGTGGTTCATCACTTTATGAACTTGAAAGAACGTAAGTACTAAAAGGTAATGCATTAACTTACATTGATCATCCTACTGTTTTTTACTTGAAAACTTTAAGTAGGTTTGTTACCTTTTAACATGCCACTGAGGTCGGATGATATATTTTACCAATGTCTACCAACTTTTGCTTGTGGTTTCGTCCTTAGTTCCTTCAGTTTGCTGCAACTAACCAATATTATTATCGGGTCTTCTTTATTTTTGTAAGCATTTTGATCACTACTTCTTTACCATCATACACTGTCATCAGTTATGTTGAAATATTGATGCTAAAAGTTATCGAACATATTACTATTTAGCATGATATTATTTAAGCAATTATATATGGTGAAGTGGTAAACCACGATCATTTTCATTCCAGTTTCGCTTGAAACTGAATAGCAAGAATGAAAACTTGCAAACTTTCGCAAACTCAAATTCTAACTTGATAGAATTGCCAATTGCCGATTAGGTCTCATTCCCATCTCCGAGCAGGCTACTATTTCAGTTTTCAAGTAGGTCTCTGTTTCAATTGTTGAGTAAGACTATGTTCCTTTCTCGTCTGGACTTTTGTTCACAAGGCTATTTATACCCCTGTAAATCTCATAATAGATAGCACACACAACTCAAATTATCTATCTATGTGTAATACAGCAAGAGCGTTATGTAACTTCTTCCCATATAGTAATTTTGTTGATGGTGTGTTCGTGAATTTTTCACAAAAGTTTTTCACGTTAAATCTTTGTCTCATACTCGTGATTATTCTTCGTTGTTTCATATTTTCCTGTGTGGTTTTATAACAGATTACAAGTGCAGGTTGACGATGCATTGATCACTACTGATGATTCTTTTTAGAGTAAATTGCATTATACACCGGATAACTTGTCGCTTGTTTTACTTTGCACCAGGGTTAACCCATACTTTCACTTTACAACAGGGTAAACCAAATAAAATTTCACTTTGTACTAACCAATCAATTCTAGTTTCAAACAAGGCAATTAAATTGAAGGAATGGAGCAATCAAAATTGTATATACTGACTTGTCATTATGTAAAGCCGGTTTGAACCAAACAAGGTTGGGCTAGTGCAAAGTGAAATTTTATTTGGTCCACCTTAGTACAAAGTGAAAGTATTGGTTAATCCTGATGCAAAGTGAAATAAGTAACACGTTACCTAGTGCAATTTACTCTTTTTTAATTCTCCAGCCCAGCTTAGCCCCTTTGTTTCGTCATCACCTCGTCGTTTCATTGCGCACGATAGCTTATTGGCTATTAGCTAGCAGAGAGGTCTTAAACCATGTTCAAAAGTATTATGTCTTTTGGCCTTTTGCTGATTATGAGAGAGATTGATGGGATAAGAGATACTCACGTTAAGAATCCAATCTATTCAAAGCGGCTCTCACAGTAACTTCTACAAACAGCTTATAAAAAACCAACTTGACAAATCATCCGATTGAAAAATCAACTTTTAAAAGCTGAAAAACTATTTAAGGCCCCGTTTGGCACGGCTCCACTTCACAAGTGGAGCTGTTTTTTTTACTTCACAAGTGGAGCTGGGTGAAGCTACTTTTTTCAGCTCCACCCAAGGAGCTACTTTTGTCTCAGCAGGTTTTAAGAGACTCCTTGGGTGGAGCTATTTTGTTGTACCCCGTTTGGCACAAAACAGCTCCAGGAGTCGGTGGTGGAGCTGTGCCAAAAGGGGCCTAAAATAGAGCATTAGTTTGTTAATTATTACATGGATGCATGCATGAATCGTACATGTAGCATGCATGCGGTACAAATTATTCTTCTTTTGTTGATTGCTACATGGAGCAGCTATACCTTCTTCTCACTGATCGCGCGCTTATTATTGTTATATAGGTGTTAATTTGATCTTAGCAATTAAGCTAGCTAGGCAAGAGAGTTAAGGACTTTTCGGAGGAATTCGTACTGCTTTGGTGGTTCGGCTTCACTTTGATTTTAGTTTATTATTTTCTGGTACAGTAATTAGTTTTTAAATAATATATCTTTTTAAGACAGGATCTACAGGTTAATTTTGTTAGATATTGTATCAAGTTCAAATATACTGGTTAAAACTATATATATAATTGTTTTTTTTCATATTGTTTCTTCTAGATAACCATAATTCAAAAATAGCCAAAAGAACGCTACCCAAGTTCTTTGGGTACGCAGCACAAGATAGATATGCCACGTGCACCAAGCATCTATTATATCCCCAGGTAGTACGTCCCGGCCGGCCAGCCGGCGGCTAGCAATAGCAGCCTGATCAAAACATTATATGCTGCTGCATGATATGATAAGATATGTCGACCATGACGAGCACAGTGACGCCTTTGTCGTTGAAGAGGTAAATTAAGTGGACTTGCTCAAGTCAAGACTTATGGATCATCGGAATTCGGAAGGATAGATGAACTTGGACAAATTGATGAGACGAGGCTACATACATATATTGGAATCTTTTAAGTACTATAATCAAAGTGCATGGGTCATGGATGACAAATGTGCACGCATGCATGCGTGATTGCTAAGTTTCCATTACAGGTGTCCTCCCATCGTACTAGAATATTGTAAGCCTGTCACCTAGCTAGCTCAATCGATCGGCTAGAAAGTGGAGATGCCAATGGCTAACAAGCGACTCACGAAGGAAGGATCAACACCTACGCCGATAAGTTTTCAAAAGGAAGGTCCATTGAAAAGGCAATGAAGAAATTATCTATTTAAAAAAGTCATAGGCTATATATCCTTTTTTTTAATTTATGATTTATATTTTTCCTTGAACAAATAAATAGGATGGTTTTCCATTGTCTTTTTAAAGCAGCTTATTAGGATATTTTTTTCGAAGTGGTTAACCGACTTATCGACATACGGTTCGCTCGTACAAACACTCGTGCTAGGACAAAAACCACCTGCTGTAGCCCAAAAGAACACGGTCATAAGCTGAAAAGAAGGGGGCATATTATATGGTCATGTTCTTTTTATCTTTTAGTTTCTGTGAAAGTCAAAATAAATAGGCGGCTTCTTAAAGCGGATTCTTCAAACGGTTTCCCAAACCCAAAACTGTGTGTGTCGTTCGCGTCGATATCCTTGCTGTCTACTGTTGTCTCGAAAAGTGTAGATAAAACTATAAGTTGTAGCCAAAATCCATAAGCCGCAGCCCAAAAAAAACAAGGATACGTGCTAAGGACCTGTCCAAGCATCATTGTAAGACCAGTGTGCTCGCTTGTCAAAGTCATCATCAGGACTCGTCCGTGTGCTCGCCTCTGCCACTGACCAGCAGGCTCGCTTGTCAAAGTCATCATCTCTGGACTGAACTTCGTAGTCGTGGCTGAGTTGATCACTATAGCGCCACCGTGCCCTTTCCAGACTTCGCTTCGCTACAATTTTGATGACTTCATGTATTGAAAATCATCAAGTCAAGATTCGAGATGGAAGATGGCTTTATGAGTTGAAGATCATCAAGAAGATGATGTATTATGTATTGATGTATGTCAAAGAGGAGATGCATCATGTGTTGATGCACATCAAGATCTCGAAAAGGAGATGATCTTGGGTTGATCATCAAGTCAAGAGAAGACTCATCATGTGTTGATGGGGGTACTTAAAGGATGCATCATGGGTTGATGCATATCAAGACAATGACCTGAACTTGAAGTGAGGATGTGCGTTATCAAATTTCAAGAGGATGCTTAAGGCAAAGGTATAACTAGTTAGAGCTAAAGTCATGTTGTTAGTCTTTTACCGGTCTTGGTGTTTGGTTGGAAAACCGAATTGCTAGTATAGGTTTGCTGTACAATTAAAGGGGGTCTTGTCTAGTAGCTTGAGTCTCATCTGTGCTGATAGCTCAATCTCGCTTACTTTAGCTCTCCGTGGCATGATGTTATTGTTTGTAAATATGTTTTACAAATAGTTGATTCTTATGCATCTAATCCTTGTAACATGTGACTATGCTTTACAAATGTATTTTATAAATGGTTGAAATTCATATACCTACTCCTTGTGGCATAATTTAAGTTTGCAAATATGTTTTGCAAAACTATTAGAGGTCATGCATTATCCGTTGGCATGGTCTAAGATTATTTATTGCTATTTCCTTGGAATTAGACCATGGTAGTGATTCTTTGTATTTCTTATGATTCCTGCATTGATTTAATGTGTTTGAGATCATACAAATAGGTGGGTTGTGTAGCCCTCTGAATAAACTTTCCATAGAGTTCAAGATCACTCAATTCCGACATCAGAGTCAACAATTATAACGTTTTCTTGAGTGTTATCTGTGCCGAAATCTAAAAACGATAGTACCACTTTATCTGAGTTGTACTACCATCGAGCAGTAGTACCGGCCTTGTGAGTACAGTAGTACCACACGAAACTCCAACAGCTAGTTTTTGGAACCCCAAATAGACGTTGAACAGTAGGTGTAGTAGTACTGGCCATCTCATGGTGGTAGTACCACAAATACTGATTTTCCTAATTTCCATTTCCAACGACTAGTTTTTGTGGTAGAGGCTATAAATGCCTCCTTGGGCAGCTGTGAAACTATCCTTTGGTACTCCATTTTATTTTTTAAGATAGTGTAAGCTTCTTCTCTCAATTGTGCATGTGTTGCACCTTGTGAGTAAGGAGAGATGTCTCTTGTTAAATGTGTTACATCTAGAGGTGAATTTCGTATCCACTTGAACTTATGCATTCGTTGCATGTGGTGAGAGTCAAGTAAGGAGCTTGACTTGTTACTCTTAGAGATTGCCAACTTCTAGACAACATTGGAGGGGTCGTGCTCAGTGATCTTTATCAAAGAAGCTTGTGAAAAGGTCATATGTGTTTTGAAGGTTGGAGCTCACCTATCTGGAGCGGAAAAGAGCTATCACTAATGGAATTGAGGTGTTTGGCTTAATTCGTGAAGCCGGTCCAACTCAATCTACATTCAATTAATTTATATTCATATAATTAATTTGATTACTTGTCACCCTAGGATTACAAGTGTTTGACATAAACTTAGGTTGTTGGTGCAATTAGTGATATTAGTTCATTTAGTCCTTAATTGAGAAAAATATTTTGATTTATGCTTCAGCATATAAATCTCGATTTTGGCCAAAAATAAATTTAAAACTACCTATTCAACCCTCCTCTAGTCGACCTCCTCGATCTTATAGCAGTCAATGGTGTAGTACCATGATGGGTTCACATTGGTGAGCTATGGTGTGGCTGCTGCCGTGGTGAGCACCCTGGTGTTAATGGCTACATCTCAAGACCAAGCAAGAGTCGTGGTTTTCTATTTTTGTGCTTTGTCTCGTGGATAGTTAGTCCTATGGTTCATTTATTTATAGAGGGAGGTGTTTTGTTATTGCTTCATAAGGTGCTTACCTTATGAGTATAGTTGGTTCTTTAGTAGAAGTTTCAGTTAGTGTTTTGGTAGAAGTTCTAGGTTTGGAACTATTTTCGGATATTGGTGCCTTTTCTCTTAGGGCAGGTGTTATTTTCTTTAATGATATCTCTTTGGAGGTCATTGTATTTCTCTTTTTTTTAAATAAATGGTAGAAAATCCATGTCCTTTGTTTCAAAAAAAAATGAACTGCTGTGTACTGTATATGAGGACTAGCTAGCATCATGATGCAGTGATGAAAGCAAGCAAGAAAGCTATCAGCTGCCGTGCTGTCCTGCGCAGCGCGGTGCATGCTAGGCTGCAGCACCCGGCGATCAGGCAGGGCTGGCAGAGGCAGTTGCTTGCACAGCTGCCCATATGGTCGCCGGTCTTTCTTCACTAAAATTATGTATTCTTTATTAAATAGCACCTTATAGTTTTCTAAAATTACGTACAGATCCTTGTTTAGTTACGTACATGTTCTCACTTTTTTACGAAAAAGACCTTTAATTTTTCCAAAATTACACATATGTCCTCGATTTTTTTAAGAAACTTCTCGCGAATCATCATCTCTTTTGTTTCGATTCATACGGTAGCTAGCGCAACGTGTCGCCGCGCTTACGCAGCTAGTTGATAATATGGTCGCCGGTCTTTCTTGACGAGCAGCATATGACCAGTCAGGAGCCACCATATATCGGTAATATGGTGGCCGATGGTGCAGGGCACGCATCTGAAAGCACTTGTGCTCGTACTGATTGATCGAGACTTGTTGGCTTGTCCATCAGCTAGCTAAGCTAGGTCAGGACTCATGATCCAGCAGGCCCACGAGCGTAGTACTGGCCGGAGGTTGCTACTCGCTAGCAAGCTCGCGTCGACGCCCTTTAAATGCATGTCTGCCTTCTTGCTGCTGGCTGGCTACCGTCCACCTACATCATGTACATGCGTGATTAGTATTTTCAAAAATTCAGAAAACATCATGTACATGCATGATTAGTATTTTCAAAAATTCAGAAAACATCATGTACATGCATGATTAGTATTTTCAAAAATTCAGAAAACATCATGTACATGCGTGATTAGTATTTTCAAAAATTCAGAAAACATCATGTACATGCGTGATTAGTATTTTCAAAAATACAGAAAACATCATGTACATGCATGATTAGTATTTTCAAAAATTCAGAAAACATCATGTACATGCATGATAGTACTCCGGTCGTGGGATAGAATTAAGGAGATGTAGGTGGTGGCAACCGCCGATGAGCAGTACAGTCATGAGGCAAGGTGTCATGTTTTGGAGCTGGTGGGGGGTGGCAGTGATGCACTGAGAAGAAGCACTTGCCTCACGTATTCAGTTGACAGTACCGCTTTATTTCATTTCATTGTACCTGGTTGAAATTACATTATAGCTGAAATGACTTATTTAGCGTAATTAAAATTTAAAAAAATATAAAAATATAAAAAATATGTTAGCTTATCATAGACAACGTAAACGAATAAAAAAGAACCGGCAAAAAAGCTCTAAAAAAACCAAAAGTTCAGGAAAAGAAAAAATTTATGAATAATAAAAAAAAAGCCAAAAGCCAGAAGCTCAAACCGAAATGAGTGGGACGTAAATACACACATTTAACCATTATTTTTTATAATTATATGTTACAAGATGTATCTATGTTTGAAGGACATTGGATGAAAAATCCTGATACCATTTTCACGTGATGAGGCTAATTATTTATTCCCTATATATTAACGGTCAAAGCTTTAAAATATTAAGTACACACCTTCTAAGACGATATAAATAAATTCGGTATAATGTCTATTATAATCGACTTTTAGACCTTATTTTAAAAAGATATACGTTTAAAAGCTAGTTGCTGTAGCATAAATCAAAAGCTATAAACCTACAGCCCAAAAGAATGAGCCATATTTGTGAACATAGTGAGTTTCGGCTTAATTGCACCGCCTCAAATACTAGTGTAGTGGGTAGTGTAGTGGGAGAGAAGATACTGCTAGATAGTTCAGTGATGAAGCGTACGTAAGCCAGCTAGCCTTGAGAAGAGAGTGAATCGATGGAGGTAAGGATCCTATTGGTGTCGACCCAGTTCAATGAAGTTGCTTCTACTAGCAAGCTAGCTTGATAGCTCGATTCATCAATGAGCGAAAGCAACCGTTAAACCTTCCCTAGCTCTCTCTCTCTCTCTCTCTCTCTCTCTCCCCTCTTACTTCCATATTGCATCGCCATCGCCACGCATAAGCAGCAGCTAGTTCCTTCCTCTCTGTCCTTGTAGATGCTACACCTTGATGGCAGCCGTTTGTTCTCATCGAACACATGCGGCGAGCTGCAACCACTAAATTGCTCTCATCAATTCAGGAGGCCTGCTTCTGCTTGCTTGGAGCATATGAAAATAATACTGGTCGATCATCGAGGCGCCTGGGATCGATGGAATTCAATTTAGGAGGCCTGCGCTGCGCTTGTAGGAACAGGGCGTATGAGACGCAACGCTGAATAAAGAATAATACCGCTGCAATACCGGACAATATAATGCAGGCTGGCTGGCTGGCTTCATGGATAAAACTACTTTCTACAGTACAGTATTTTTCCTATATATTGTACATGTATAAATATTTTCACATGCAAACTGCCTAACCATCCAGCCCAGCATCTCGCCGTGGGCCTCTCAAACTGAAGTCTATCTGGGCTCAGTCCACTTGGAGAGGTCCCCTGCCCAGTGCAGAAGCAGCCATGGCCGGCCCCTCCCCACCACGTCGGGCCTCGTCGCCGCCGCCACCGCCACCGATCCCCATCCGTTCCTTCCTCTCCGCGCCCGCCTCCTCCGGAGTAGGGAAGCAATAGCCACGCTAGTTGTCTGAGTTGGTGTGCTGTAGGCGAAGGGTTTTGATTCTGATTTGGCTGTGCGTGCGTAGAGCGATGAGGTCATGGCGAGGCTGGACAAGCTCGGGAGATGCAGAAGAGGAGGGAGTACGCCGAGCTCTTCAGGGACGTCGCGCCGAGGAAGGAGGACAACCCCGAGCCCTTCTTCTCCTACAAGGATCAGATCCGATTCGGTATCAACTATTGTATTGATACTCTCTTTGCACATTCATCACTGCAATCATCGGATTTTTGTATTAGGATCATGAAGTCTTGTTTGTTCCGTCAGAAAATAAGAGCTTTCTTCGTATGCTCAACCGGATGCGTGTAGCATCTCAATTTTCAGAGTTTCCAAAAATTTTCAAATTAAAATTTTCTTTAATTAATTTCTCTAGGGTTTTCTTTTTAAGAAATTAAAGCTTAAACAATTGCTTAGAAATTACCAATGAATTAATCTAGGAAAACAAAATATCATGTTGCTAAAAAATATTCTATTTGAGTTCCTGGTGTCTCTGAATATTTTTTGAAATTTTCTTCAATTTTTCTAGAGTTATTTTCTTTTTTCTTGATTTGTTTGAGTTTCCTGGGTTTTTCTTAATTGAGAAATCAATTTAAAATCCGGATTTTTGTGTGGGACGAATTCTTTTCTCCAGTTCAACTCATCCTCCCTCCGCTTCTGCCATGTGCTAGCATCGCGCCGCATGCTTGCCGCTATCGCTAACGTGTGAACCCCACCTGTCTGGGTCCGTCGTGTTCAATTTTGTTTCCCTCTCCATGCCTGGTCCTGACACCTGTAGCCCCGCCGTGCCGTTCTTGGACTCCACTTCACTGCGCTACCCCTCGTGTGCATGAATAGGAGCCTAGGCCCTTGACTTCCTCACCCCAAGCTGCCTCTCTCCTCGCGAAACCCTAGATCACCGAGATTCCAAGGATTTAGTCGTCACCACCATGCTACTCCGACAAGCAATCGCCGCTATGCCAAGGAGTTCCCACTGAAGCCGATTGCACCAAAAGCCTTGCCGAGTCAAGGTCTTTGCCTCGGAGCCATCGTCTTTGCCAAAGAACCACCAACAAACATCATTGTTATGGACCTGATCCGCTTTGCCCCAATGACCATTGGTTCCCACGCCAACCCAAACCACACTGCATGGATCCTAGGAACCCAGTGCGCATCACACTGAGCCTTGCCGACGATGTTTTGCTAGAGTTCATCGTTGCCCGAGCTAGCTTCGCCACCAACCTCTCGCTAACCCCTAGCTCACCGTCACCAGAGATGAGACATCGCCGTTGTCGATTTGGTCCACCTCAACGTCCCACATAGCCACCCTGTCAACGCACTCATATGATCTGTCACTCATGTGTGAGCCACATCAGCATGCCACACAAGATGCCATGTTAGCGCTACCTCAGCAAGCTTTGTGCACGTGTCTGCTTGCATCAGCCCTAGCCTTGATCGATTTGGTGGGCTGAGTTCACCATGGACCGTGTCTTTGACATGTGGATCCCACTTGTCAGTCTTGGTTTAATTTTGGAAATTTCTAAAAGAAGAAAAGATTTTGGAATATTCCTAGGTCCCACCTGTCAGTCTCTAATCTCTCTCTTCTTTCTTTTTCCCTAATTTATCAGCCGATTTGAATTCCAAGAGCTCATTCTCTCTCCTGCAAACTCCGATTGAGTACATTCAAGTCTCTAAATTCATTTAAAATCAAGCCCTATTTTATGGTGAATTTTATTTAATTTTTGGAGTTTGTTTGTTCTCTATGTTTTGTTTTTATTTGGATTTTCTCTCTCATGTGAGTAGACTTCGACGCATCGGAATTGTTAGAAGTAGTTCAAGATCAATGCTTCGTTAAAGGCAAGTTGTGCAACATTGATCATGTTGAATCCAGTTTCATAAAATTATTTTATATTTAAATTATCATGCATAGCTTTTTATTAAAAATACCCTGGGGGTATTATTATTCCAATTGCTATTTATCCACCTTGTCATTTGTATACTATGATCCTTTGTCACCCTAAGATGATTATTATCAGTTGGTCGTTAATTTATCACCAACATGAGTTGGTTGGATTGCTTAACCATATTGGGAGTTATGGAACATTGTTTTGGAATCAAATTAAATTTGATTAATGATATATAGAATGGCTTTGTGCACTATGTATTATCTTTGATGGTATATGTTGCGCTTTAATATCAAGGGTTGATAAATGGTTTAGACTGGGTCGATTGAAAGAATTGTGTGCTTGTGATTTGTGGAAAGTTGGTAAATTGTGGAATAGTTAGAGGATTTGTGTAGCATCGCCCTAGTCAGTTAAGGACTTAACTTTATGTGCCATTGAACTGAGCCGCAATCATACAACCACATGCTTGGAATGGGACTAGGGCTGTAAAAAAAGCTCGAGGCTCGCGAGCTACTCGAGTTTGGCTCATTTTAGACTCGATTCGAGCTTGGCTCGAGCTCCAAACGAACCGAATTCGAGCTCCATCCTAAGCTCGCGAGCTTTAACGAGCCGAACTCGAATAGCTCGCGAGCTTACAATTTTTTACCCCCTCCGCCCAATTCCCCACAGTCCCACACTCCTCCCGCCTCTCCTCTCAAATCCATCCCCCCGGCCAGCCCCCACGGCCCCACACGCCACACTCTCTCCCTCCTCTCCCGTCTCCCCCACCCGCCTCCGGCCCTCCGCCTGCCCCCCGCCCCTCCTCGCCGCCCCCCGCCGCCACGGCCCCTCTCGCCCCCGCCGCCGGCCGACCCCCCACTCCCGTCCCCCTCGTCACCCTCCTCCTCTCTCCCGCTGCCGCCCCTCCTCGCCCCCCGCCGCCGACCCCCTCTCCCGCCCCCCCCCGGCGCCGACCACCTCTCCCGCCCCGCCGCCGCCGACCCCCTCTCCCGCCCCCCCGTACCCTTCCTCTCCGCCGCCGCCCCCTCTACCGGCCCCCATCCCCTTCCTCTCCGCCGCCCCTCCTCCCCCCGCCGGCGCCCCTCCTCACCCCCCGCCGCCGCCCCCCTCTCCCGCCCCCTGTCCCCTTCCTCTCTGCCCCCCGGCCCCGCCCGCCGCCGACCCCCTCTCCCGCCCCCGTCCCCTTCCTTCTCCGCCGCCGCCGCCGCCCCTCCTTCCCCCGCCGGCGCCCCTCCTCGCGCCCCCCGCCGCTGCCCCCCGTCCCCTTCCTCTCCCCCGTCGCTGCCCCCCACCCCCCTCCTCGCCCGCCGCTGCCTCTCCTCGCCCCGCCGCCGCCCCTCGTCCCCTCGGCGGCTCGGCGCCTCTCGTCTCCCCCGTCGCCGCCCCTCCTCGACCCAGCCCGCCGCTGCCCCTCCTCGTCCCCCTCGGCGCCCCTCCTCTCCCCCGCCGCCGCCGCCCCTCCTCGACTCGGATCCGGCCAGATGGCTACCTGTCCGGCCGTCCCTGCAGCTCGGCGCCTCGGCCACGGCTCCTCAGGTACTCCCTCCGACTCTCCCTACTCCCCCACAGAATCTACACGAGCCTAGCTCGAGCCGAGCTCGAGCGAGCTCGAATTTTGTTCGAGCCGAGCTCGAGCCCAGCTTCAAGTTCAATGTCGATCTCAGGCTCGCTCAAGCTCGGCTCGAATTTCTACCGAGCTCGAGCTTGCCAGGTCAAGCTCGCTCGAGCTCGGCTCGTTTACAGCCCTAAATGGGATGGGCCTAGCTCAGCAAGTTACCAAGTTTCGGTATTGACTCCACATGTTGTAGGATAGGCTTGGTGAAGGGTGGATGGTGTGATCTGCTGTGGTAGAGTTGCATCATTTGGACGAGGTGTATCATTTATAAATCTAACAGTAAGTCCCCTCTCCATCCCGCCAACGCTAGGTAAAGGGGTGTAGGTGGAGAGGATCAGGATCAGGAGGAGTTAGTTCTGAGATGAAGTTTTCTGAAAGGTTTTGTTATGATTATCTTAGTCACACATATAAGGAAGTGTGTAATTGGCCGACAGGATGAGCTGATCATATCGTGTGAGAAAATTTGTATAACCTTTGCAAGTGTAAATCGAACTATTCGAATAGTCATGTCTGCAGTAATGGACGTCCTTGGGTATTTCACATAAGGGTTAAATTGTTATGAATATTGTTTATGTATTCAAAAGGCCTAATGGGCAATATATATAGGGTACAAAGGAGACACAAGACTAAACCTAGTACAATAGGAAATATCGCTAATACCCTTAACACCCCCTTAAATGCAAGGCGTATACAATAACATTGTATTTGTTGGCACTAAAATAGGAAAAATCTGAAGTCCAAATCTTGATAATGTCGACGTGGCATGTAGCTCTTGGAAAATATGTCGAATCGAAGTGGAATGGATAGAAGTATGGCGGCGCAAATCAAAGCCCAAGACAACAGTGGCGCAATGCACAAGAAGCGCAACAAAAGCGTGTTGCAGAAGAAGCACCACGGCCTTAGAAACTCGGGGCAGTGGCTCAGAGAGGCGACAGCATCATAATGAGTTCTACGATCTGCACATAGCTGAGAGAGAAGAGCGGCGGCTACTGCCGTACAAAAAAGAAATTCCTACGCTTCTATGACTAACAATAAATTTGTGGATTCGCACAACTTGGACGAATGCAATGAAAGATTCAAAAAAAAACTAGCAGCAAAACTTAATACTAGAGTGGCTAACTCATCCTTAGGCTAACAGCAAGCGGTAACAATAATAAAAACTAACGCACATATGAATGCAAATAGCAGCAACTAGCAATAAAAATAGCACAAAAGATCTCCTACTTTGTTGCACAGCATGCAACACACACACCACTCCTACCATTCCACTTCCTTATCCTCCTCCTCTCTCTCCCCGCTTCCTCTGCCTTTTCCTTCTCGGCATCACGCCACACCCAATTCTCCTTACCACAGCGAGCCGCCACCCCAAAAATCTCCACTAGCAAAAATGACTCGAGGCTAGCACCGGCGAGGAGAGCACGGACTCGAGAGATAGAGGCGACGAGCGGGCTGAGCGAAAGCAGCCGACCAAGATGACCGGCGGCAACTGGCTCTAGGCGGGGGAGCCTCTAGGTGACGATGAGCCGGATCTGGCGTGGAGGAGGTTGAATCTGGGTTGTAGCAACCGGGATAGGCAGATGCCAAGGCCGAATCGTAGTCGTTTGATTCCATGGAAGGCAAGTGGTCGACCGCGGCAGCATGTCCGCCCGTAAGGTAGTGGAGATGAATGCGTTCTAGCTGGCTTGGGCGATTTGCTGGAGGAGGCGAGAAGGGCATTGAGGTCGAGGTCCATGAAGAAGTACCCCGAGATGGCGGCAGCCCAATCCAGATCGGATCTGGACGGCGGCGGCTCCTGCAGTGGAAGACCGGCAGCATGGCGTGTCCGTGGCGGCAAGGATGGCAGCCATGGGCGGATGTAACATAGTAGTGCAAAGCCTTGATATGCGGGCGCGGGCTGGCGGCTCAGAGCACGGAGGAGGCCGAAGGTGGCAAGATCCAATAGAGGTGGTCGTGGAGATGCACGGGCGATGGCACGAGCACCGGTGGCCGCCCCTAGGAGCAGAGTTGGCTCCTCCTGGGGGTAGCAGATGCAAAACAGCGGCGGTTACAGTAAGCCCTAACCTTTGCTCTGATAACATGTTATGTTATGAATATTGTGTGTGTATTCAAAAGGCCCAATAGGCAATATATATAGGGTACAAAGGGGACATAAGACTAAACCTTAGTACAATAGGAAATATCACTAATACCCTTAACATAAATTTTCATAACCAAAAAGTTGGGAAGGAAAGCTAGGTGAAATTGATGAATGAGCTATGTGAGATGTTGTTACCTTGTTATATGTGTAGTACCCAGATTTTATAATCCGGAATCTTCTGTGATTCCACCGCACTATTCCCTGGATCAGATGATAGTGCTCACAGATTCAGAAATGCACATCAGAATACATATCATACGGAAGCATAAATATCATAGTAAACTTACTCATGGGCCGATTAGGCCGAAATCATTAAATTACAGCAGCGGAAGAACGAAGCACACAGGTGGGACCTTCAGGACATGCCCACAGGCAGCCAACTGGAGGTTCACGACCTAGCCCTTGACATCTTCATCTTCGTTGCCACCATGACCAATAGTGTTGCTGAAGCGTAGTGATCTGATTCCTGATTCTGGATTTGTTGTGAAAGCGAGTGTGAGCACAAACCACCGTGCTCCGCGAGCCAATACACAGGATGCAAGTAAATAGTATGCATGGCTTATCAAAGGAGAGGCTCGGGTTATTTTATTTGCCATAAATCGCTTTTAGTAACATTATTATTATTTAATTATAGCGTTATTATTGCTGCTTAGAACTCCACACAGCGACTGCTATAATTGACTTAATCCACCAAAGATACACTTTCTATATTGGGTGCTGTCTAAAACTCCACACAACGAGAGTAATCATTTATTTAATCCACCGATCAGACAATAGCCATTACTTTGTCTAAACATTCTATTAATCACATCGGGGTTACTAACTCCCATATGAGTCTAAATTTTTCCACCAATTCATGGATCCAATCTCGGGTTCACTATTTACCAATTTCTTAATTTTAGATCCACCAACATCTTGTGTATTCTAAATTCCTAATAATCCAATCTTGTGGTTGCTAATCATCAACTCTTCATTTCTAAATTCTAATGATTACCCAACATAATTGCTTTTAAATCCACCGAAATCATTCGTATCGGGACTCTCTAACAATTAAACCCTTTTGTTATTGATCCAAAACCATAATTTTGCTCTTCCAATAATCAATCTTATTTTTCATTATCCATTTCTAACCAGTTCACTAGTATACCTCCACCAAGAATATCAGTGATCAAGTCTACGATTCCCTAGTATACATACACCAAGAATACATTGATCAAGATTATACCCCAATAATTGTTATTATTCCTCCAAATTCCCAAAAATTCAATTCATCCATCTAGTATTTGATCAAATCCTACTAATCCCATTATCGCCAACATCTTCCAAGAATTTATATTAGTTGTCAATGTTGTAATCCAACCATTACCTTTGCACTCCCTAATTCTCCAAAAATAATTTGAATCATCTATCTAGCCTATATATTCATTTAGGCTCCACCAATTTATTTCTCCCAGAATCCACACTATCGATTTCCCTTTTATGATCGACATGATTCCACCAACATCTTTATGCGTTTACCACAAACAACCATCTTCTTTTCTTACGACTATTTATTCTCCCTAACATTCTACTTTGTGAGAAGTATTATCACTATTTAAAAATATAATACATAGAAATTTCCTGAGACCTAGCAGTTTTGAACAAAAACATAATGTGTAAGAAAATGCACTAATAATAATAGCGATCCAGATTCCATCCACCGTTACATGGCATCTGCACCATATGCTAACATTTTAGCGTTATAACCGCTTACATTACCACTGGGACGACACTCAGGACAACTCAAATCAGGACTTTCCACTGCCCTCCACTTTTTCCATTCCCACCCACAAAGTTTTTGAAATAGATCTATATCCGGTTAAGTTCCCATGTCCGCCCTTGACCGTGGGCACGGCTATTCGAATAGTTTTGACTCTGCAGAGTTTGTACACTTTCACCACAAGAGACAATCCACTCATTGCCCCACATGATTCCTTAGCCACGTGATTGAGTAGACCATCACAGTGACTTTTTAAAGTATCTAGCCCCTTTTGTCATCTCACCTTATGGGCTGCTCCCACTTGCGGTGGGTCCCATACTATGCACGGGATGTAACCACGTCTACTAGCGCAGCAGGGCTCCACTCCCTGCAATGCTAGTACAGCTAGTTACTTCACCCTCCACTCGGTGTCCCTTTAGGCCTCTCCTTGCCCTTGCGTATCCACTTCTTTCAACTAATAGTGAGATGAGTCCGGGAGTTTTGATAAATTTACTTAGCCAAGTTGCACTTTGCAGACTTGTGCTTGTACTGTTTTACACAGGAGGTCATGACAAGATTCGGCCCTTAGAATTACCTGGGCGGTTCTACCACACTCCATAATTTGTGCTTCCTTTGCACCACATACCAGCCCCCATAACACCCGCCCAGATATTTAAGCAAGTTGGGGATTTTGAGAGCATAAAATAATCATATCAAAATGTACCAGTCATTATCACCATGACTTCCCAAACCAGTTTCTTATGATTAAAAATGATAATGATGCTTGGGGCATTTGAGCGCTCCCGAGTGTCTAAGCAATACTAAGCATGGCGTGTAATTACGGACTTATTTTTGAAAGGTTACTATTATAATTTTGCTAGGGTGACAAGGTTCATATATTCAAATCTTCCAAAGGAGGTGTAATATTAATCAAGACAGTAATGGGCATATAACTAGAATCTTAAATTAAACATGTATTTGCATATAAAATATCGGCATGCAATTTGATAATTTAAACAAAAGTAATTTGCAGAAAAAGTAGGTTCAACATGATCAAAGTATTGACTCGCCTTGCACAGTTTACCGCGGTCTTGAGCTCACACAATGCTTTTTCTTGAGCTTCTGGTCTTTGTTTTCACTTCGCTCTTCATCTCGCTTGATCCCTTGATTCTTCAGGACTCCAATTTCTAATTACGCGCTAAACGACTGGATACAAGTGAAAGCAAATAACTCAAATATCCAAATAAATCCGATTATACTCAATTTAGCTTTTTTATGAGTTAATGGGTGATTCGAGGCAAGGTTGGTGGGAGTATACGATAACTCGATCTTTTTTAATAACCTCTTTTATTAATTTTTTTATTTATCAAGGAAGTTCCATGAGTTAGGTTAGACCTATAAATCGGTGCACGAGATTAGTGGCGCATTACTTTGTCGAGCGCTAATATTCAGGGCATATGCTATATGTGATGTATACAATTTTTAGCTTACCGAATTAATTTTAGAATCCAAGTTGACAACATTTTATGGTGCAACATTTTATGTACACTTAGTTATTATTAGACATAACTTATTTTGAATTAGGATCCATTGGTTCGGGTCCTAGCTTGCTACATTTACTCATGCTCGACATTATTATTTGCTAAATCTAACGTTAAGATTTAATAATTGACACCATTATCATTTTGTCTACACCTTTGTTATCATTAAGCTTAGCGTTATTTTTAGTCAAATCTATTTATCAAGGCTTGTCATACGGGTTCATATACTAATATAGCTACTTAATTAAATCTACCATGGAGATTTGTTTAACGACGGTATGTTAAATGCTAGGGCATACCTTAAGTGTAATCTTTATTTAGTTTGAATATTTAACCCTAGTCATATTTCTTTACTATTGCTTTGAATTAATAATTAGCCTCTTAGATGATTGCTCAAACCATATTAATTATGCATACATGAACTAGTCCAAATATAAATATTAAATAGTCTCATTTACATCATAGTTAATTTTTATTAGATTCTCTACTTTATTCTCTAATTTAATTTGAGTATTATAGTCGACAAAGAATTCTCATCATTGCTAGGGCATAGGGTTAACATTTATGTTTTAACTATGTGGTGGCTAGTTCTATCTTTTGCATGGGTGTGTGATTTGCTCTTTAGAAAATTTTCATTTGCTAAATCATTATTCCATGAGAGCATAACCTAAACAAGATTTTACTCAATTTCTTAATATGCCCTTGATTAATAGTTAAGATTTAAAATAGATTTTCAAGCACATTAGTTACTAACATATGTTGTTTGATCTACGATTAAACATTTATTAAGATCATCTTTATCCTGATAAATTTCTATATTATTTGTGGATTAGTCCCATATTTTTCTTGATTTTTCCTTTACTGAAATTGCTAAAAAATAATTCAAAAACCTATTATTTAAAGGCTGTGGGGTGGGGATTGAACTCAGAACCTGAGGATTGTGAGTCTATTGCGCGCTCAGCTAGCCAAACGGGCAGACGGACCGGACTAACGAAACACACGCAACAAATAAGAAAAGGTAAGGGTTGCCAGGGCCCCAAACAGAGGAGGCGGCCGGCGTGGGGCGCCAGGCTTGCCGGCGGCAGGCGGCAGCCGGGGGGAAGGTGGAGACCCGAGAAATGGGTTGCCCGGAGGGAGGCGGACCTAGAGGTGGCGACGCGCTGGTCGGTGTGGCATCGAGGTGGGCGGGCAACGGCGCGGGAGGCCGGCGGTGGGATGGACTCGGGGCGACGGCGCCGGCGTGGAGGAAGGGAGCAAGTGTTGGGCGCATGAGCGGGAGGGAGTGGAGGGAGAACGTACCACGCCAACAGCCGAGCTGGAGGGCGCCAACAGTGGCGTGAGGCGGGGTCTGGCGGCGGTGGCACACGGTGCCGATGGCGTACCGACGGCGATAGCTTCGGCCGGTGGTCGGGAACTCTTCGGGGCGTCGAGTAAGTGCTCCCGCAGCGCGGAATCGAAAAGTGGTGGCCCGAGGAGGTGTCATCGGCGGGAATGGCGGTGGCGGCCGGTGTTGGGGAGGTTGGGCGGCGCGTGAGCTCTGGGTGTCTTGGGGGCAATTTGCCGCGGTGGAAGGATAAGGGGAGCATGAGAAAGGCGTTGGTGAGCTCCAATGGCTTTTATAGGCGGTGAAGGAGGTGGGCGCCGTGGAGCTCCGAGCGGCGTCCAGGCGGGGTGGCGTGTTGGTGACACGGGAGCGCAGGCGGGGACGTGACGGAGGGCACAGGGCAATGGCGACAGGGCAGGCACGGCGCTGCAACTTTGCGCCGCTCACGCGAGCGGGCGCGACGATGCAGCGAAAAAGAAGGCGGTGGCGCGGAAAGGCTATGGGCGCGAGGCGACGCGCGCGATGTGATGGAGAGGACGGGAGTAGGCGGGTGGGAGTGCGCGACCGGCGGGAGTGGCGCTGGCGCCATGATGGGGATGCAACGGGATGAGGCCGGTATGACGCTTGCGCAGAAGACGGGAGGGGACAGGAGGAGAAGAAAAGAAATCGGGTGACGCGGGCGCACGGCAGCCACGCAGAGAAGGAGGGGAGGAGAAAGAAGACAGGACCCTGGCCTAGTCGGCAGTGAGGGGAAAGGAAAGGTGGGAGGAGGGCCCACCTGCCATAGAGAAGGAAGAGAAGAGAGAGGGGAAAGGATTTAAGCAAAACTTTGGAAACCTAAATTTTAATTTAGATTTCTATTTCATGTTTAAGATTATTGATTTCAATTATTGAAATTTTAATCCAAATCTTGGTTCAAATATCTAGATACCAAATCTAATGTTTCTCTATCTTCTATTTTATTTAACTTTGCCCTTGGATTTCAAATTTTGATTTTATTTTGCTATGAATTGTATACATAAATTTTTGAATGTCCAACCCCTGTTTTGTATGCTAAATAAAGTAAAGGAAAGGAACTTCCAGTATAATCATCTAGAAATATATTCTAATATTCCTTTTGGTTGCATTTTATTGACTTGAATTTGAATTCAAGATTTTTGGTATTTTGATTCGTAGTGTTTTAAACTCCTCAAAATTATTTCTTATCTTTTATCATCATAACTCTTATTTGTATTTGAGATTTACTTCCAATTATTTATTTTGCTCAGCACAAAACTCAAGAAAACCCAAATAAGATTTTGAACCAGAAATTCAAATGCCAGTAAGATGCCAACAAAAGTTTTAAATTACTCCAAAATTTTAAACATCTAAAATTGAGGATGTTACAATATGTTTTATTCAAAATATGCTTTTAATCTATGTATTGTATTTATAAGGTGAATGTTGTTTTCTGTAAAACAAGCCAAGTTAGCCATTTCCTCGGTATAAGCTTTACGTCTATATATTGCATTTTGTATGCACAACTTATTGAGTACTCTATATGCTCACCCTTGCTATTAACACAACTCAGTTGTTGAAGGAGAAGAATCTTCACCGTGTTATGAATATTGTGTGTATATTCATGAGGCCCAAAAGGCAATATATATAGGGACTACAAGGGGATATACAGAGCAATATACCATATACAGATAAGGAAACAAATAACAATCCTATTCTATCCTTAACACCCCCTCAAACTCATGGTGGATCACACATACTGAGTTTGGAGAGAAAATACAAATGTTATGCTCTAGTTTAGGACTTCGTGAAAAAGTTAGCAAGCTATAACTCTGATGGCACAAACTATACAGCAAGTAGTCCCTCTTGCACCTATGAGGAGTGTATGAAGCTGATAGACCATGTGGAGGTGACCCCGTGTGTGTGATGAGTAATTGACCACCAGTTGGCTGATATTTTTACCAAGCCTTTGGATAGCTCTAGGTTTTTAGCTCTGCGGGGAGAGCTTGGGGTGGTTTGTCCTTATAAACTGTTGTGAGGGGAAGTTTTGTGATTCATGCTTTATCATGTCTTTTATGCTCTTACTCCTTTCTGTTGCATTGCATATGGGTGCATTGGGGTTAGTCCTTCTAGCATAGATTAGAGTGTTTCTCTTGTCTAGTTGCTTAGACTTCTTCCTCTCATCTTGTGATTCTAGGATGCTGTTTATTAGTTGTTTCTCTTCTCGCTAGGTTGAGCTCACTCACTTCTTATAGGTTCTAGCGAGGGTTGGGCCACCCTCGGGTAGACGGGGTACGTGTTTGCTCCTTAGTGTGTTAGATGATCAGCTGATAGTCCTAGAGTTATATGGGGTAGATGAGAGTCAGTCTGAGCCAAAGTATCATCTATATCTTATTTATGCTTTAAGGACTGCCTTTTCTGATTTTCTTGCCAGCTTCTCGAGTTTATTGCTTTGGTTCAGGGGGAGTTCATTTGGGAGCTTCTAGATCTTAATGTTGACATAACTCAACTTGAACTAAAAACTGCATCACATGTTGAGGGGGAGCTGGATTTTCTTGCATATCATTCTGCATTGTAATATAACTACATGGAGCCTTAATTATTATCTTGTTATGACATGTTTACAATGAATTACATCTTGCCATGATCTATGCTCACTTGCTAGATATATCATGACTTTACATGTGTAGTTTAGTCTTTGCCATGATAGGTTGATTAAAATGCTCAACTTGAACTAATTCATATCATGTTAGCTTTTAAGACTAATCTCTCTTTAGTTATCTTTTTATGATTCATGCCATCTGGCGCAAGGTCAAGGTCTGGTATGTTGTTCCTGTCGATGAGAACATCAATGCTGGAAACATGATTGATATTGAGGCGAATGCTAAGGCAAGGAACATCATAATTCAGGGTCTGAGCAGGAGCGAGTTCGATCACATCTCTCACCTGACGTCGGCCTTCGACATCTGGGTGACCCTCGATGCATACCATGAGGGCACCACGCAGATCAAGACAGTTTGACAGGACCAGTTCAAACAAGATTACAACAAGTTTGAAATGCTCGCTGGTGAGTCCCTCGATGAGTGCTTTGTGCGTTTCCACAAGATTTTGAGCAACCTCTAAGCGATCGGTCTCACATACCCCGACTCGGACAATGCTCAACAAATGCTCGCAGCTCTGGATTTGCGTGTTTGGGAGATGAAAGTGACTACCATCAAGGACACCACCGATCTTTCGACCTTGACTCTTGACGCGTTGTACTCACGCCTCAAGACTCACGAGATTGACATAGTCTCTCGTAGGTCGAAGTCGCAGTCGATGGCCTTAGTCACTGATCCCAGTCTGGTTTCTGGACCTTCTTCCGAGTCGATTTGTGGATTCTCTCTAGCTGCTCTCTGTGACATTACTGATGATCAGTTAGAGCATTTACCAGAGGATCAGTTAGCCCTTCTAGCCAAAAAGTTTTTCCACGCGTACAAGAGGGTGAGGGATCGAAAGAGGAGTGGCCCGATCATTTGCTTCGAGTGTGGTGGCCCCAATCACATTCGGGCGAATTGCCCTAAGCTGGGGAAGGGCAAGAACGACTACAGCGGTGTGAGCAAAAACGACTACATCAACAAGAACCACAACAAGAAGCCCCCAGCTCATGCCCAAGGCAAGAAGAAGTTCTGCGACCTTGGCAAAGCCAAGAAGCTCTTCCACCGCGTCCTACCGCCTTCGATGACCTCGACCTCAGTGAGGTGGAGGGGTGGAGCGACGACGATGGGACGGACGAGCAAGACCCCAAGGGTGGCGACGACTTCTCCGGCATGTGCTTCATGGCCCTTGAGGGCGAGATCAGCGACAGCGAGCTCTACTCCGACTCCGACGAGGTATACCCCTCCTATGACCAGCTTAATGATGCTTTTCTTAAGCTAGGAAAATTCTATGCTAGATCTAGAGCTAGGTGTAGCGAGTTGAAGAAGGAAGTAGATAGATTGTCACGGGAGCTTATGTCACTTATATCTGCTCCCTCCCGTGACGAATGTGATACATGCTGTGCCTTGCTTGATGACATGGAGAAATTAAGGACCTCTCTTGATAGCTCGTCTTCTGAGCTTGACATGCTTAAGGTGGAAAATGTTAGTCTTTTCGCTGAACTAGAAATGAGTAGGATTGTTACTCCTTCACCAACTGTTGTTGAGATTACATCGTGCACCTCATGTGAGGATAAGGATAGTGCGTTTAGAGGTCTTTATACCATGCTCCTTGATCTGCCCGAGTCTTGTGAAAATTGCAATAATTTGAAATTGAACTTAAAAAGGGCAGATCATAAAATTGCTGAGTTGCATGCTTCATTACTTGAGCCTATTGTCCCTTGCACCAATTGTCCAAAATTAACCCTTGAGCTTGAGCCTGTTTCTAAGCAATTCCAAGAAATGGTTGATCATAACGACAAATTGGCTCAGTATGCGACTAAGGACCCTGTTACCTCACCATGCATTAGTTGTGAAAAACTAAAACTTGAACTCGTTGCTTTGAATGAAAAATATATGAAGCTAACTAAGGATCTTCTAGAGAAGTCATCAACTGATTGTGATGTGATTGCCTCAGTGGGGGAGAAGCTCAAAGGAGTAGAGACGCTTAGGCACGATGACCAAACAGCTAGAGGTAGGGTTGTCCCTTCTAGTCCTTGCGAAGACCTCAATGTTAAGGCGGCTGTGCGTGCACATGCCATTCCTTCTTCTGCTGTTGGTTTTTCCTCTTCTCCTGTTGCTGTCTCCTCTTCCCCCTGCTCTTCTTGCACCTCTCTCTTTCGGGAGTGTTAGTATATTATGAACACTCTTGAGAGGTTTGTAGGAGGCAAGAAGAAGCTAAATCTTATTCTAGACCAGTCCAAGATTTGCAAATTCAATCAAGGTCTAGAATATGATTTTCTTGAGGATGTTAGAAAGCATCCACCTGCCGTGCTTAGACCCATAGCCTCAGGTGTGATCGAGGTCAAGCCCAAAACTGAAAAAGTTCAATTCAAGTCAACAGGCTTTGTCCAAGGGATTTCTGACAGCAGGGTGATTCCACCTGTTGCTTCGGCCTCTCAGAAGGCGAAGCCTCTTCGTGCTACTTCTACCTCTCAAAAGGTGAAGTATCATTGCACCTTCTGTCAGAAGAATGGACACTTGATCGAGCGATGCTTCAAGCGCACCAAGATCGCGCGTAGAGACCGTGTTCGTGATCTTAGGCATATTCAGGGTCAGCCCCAGACCTTGAGTGCACCTAAGACCAACACGAGGTCTAGGGTTGATCACTCTGAGGGTTTTAAGCAGTATCGTGGACTTGGTTTTTTCGATGTTTCTAATTTTTGTCCTCGATTTGCTTCTGCTCGTGATATTCGCCGTCCTGAGGGTAGATCTCATTTTTCCCATCGAGATAGCTACCCGCGGTGTGATCAGCATGTTGCTGGTGCCTTGACTCGCTCCTCCGTAGCAGTCAAGCCCAACAACAGCTTCAGGTCTGCACAAAGACCTTCTGGCTTGTTGAGCGACAGAGAGCATAGGGTAGCTAGAGGTCAGTCATGTCTGGCTACTTCTTCTACTCGATGTGTTACTCAGTATCGAGTGCCAAAATCACTCATTGGTTCTCTTCCCTAGCTCGTGCTCCAGGTGATGAGACGATCACCTTCGGAGACGCTTCGTCTGGGTGCGTCATCGCTAAAGGTATAGTGCGCGTTAATGAGTCTTTTATTTTAAAAGATGTTGCCTTGGTTAGTAAGCTGCAGTATAATTTACTTTCTGTTTCTTAGCTTACCGATGACGGCTTTGAGGTGAGCTTTAAGAAAAACGCTTGCAAAATTCTTGATTCTTCGGGTAGTCTGGTTTGCAGGATTTCTCGTTATGGGAGGATCTTTCGTGCTGATTTTTCTGAGTCTTCTAGTGATCCTCTCCGGTGTTTAGTTGCGTCTGAGTCCCGTGACCTTACCTTCTGGCATAGGAGACTTAGTCATATTGAATTTGACCATTTGACCCGAGTTAGCGGTCACGATCTCATTCGTGGTTTGCCGAAACTCAAGATGGTCAAAGATTTAGTTTGTGCTCCTTGTCGGCACGGCAAGATGGTTGCCGCTTTTCACCCTCTGGTCACAGTGACTATGACCGATGCACTGGGACAGCTGCTCCACATGGACACAATTGGACCAGCTCGAGTGTAGTCAGCGGGGGGGAAGTGGTATATTCTTGTCGCGGTCGATAACTTCTCGAGGTACTCTTGGGTGTTTTTCTTAGCCTCGAAGAATGAGACGTTTACACATTTTCGAGGTCTTTTCAGTAGGCTTTCTGTTGAGCTCCCGGGTGCCTTACGAGCGATCCGCAGTGACAATGGCACGGAGTTCAAGAATTTCTACTTTGAGAGGTTTTGCGATGAGACAGGTGTAGAGCACCAGTTCTCTTCTGCGCACGTCCCACAGTAGAATGGCGTCGTGGAGAGGAAGAATCATACTTTGGTCGAGATGGTCAGGACGATGCTTGATGAGTATTCTACACCTAGGAAGTTTTGGGCTGAGGCTATAGCAACCGCGTGCCATGTTTCAAACAGAGTTTTTCTTCGGGCACACTTGCATCGCACTTCATATGAGCTGAGATATGGGCGAAAGCCCAGTGTCTCTCATTTTTGTGTGTTTGGTTGCAAGTGTTTCATTTTGAAGTCCGGGAACCTAGATAAGTTCGAGTCACGCTCTTGTGATGGTATCTTTCTAGGCTACTCGACTTCTTCGCGAGCGTATAGGGTTTGGAACTGCGAGTCTAGTAAGTTGGTAGAGACCTGTGAGGTGACCTTCGACGAGGCCAGTCTAGGGACTAGGCCCGATATCTTAGGTTTTTTAGAGCAGTCCGAGCTCGTCTTTGTGGATGATGAGGAGGATGGAGATGAGGGTTGTCTACCCGATCCGGTTCCTCATCCTCCCCTTTAGGTGCCTTCTTCCACTGCACCTCCAGGTGATCAGCCCATGCCTTCTGCTTTCTCTGGAGCTAGTGGCTCTGTTTCTACTTCATCAGCTCATGAGGTAGAGGCCACTTCTTCATCTCATCCAGGACCTCCCCGACTTATCCAAAAGGATCATCCTTCCAAGCAGATGATTGGAGACCTCTTTGAGCGAGTCACACGCTCAAAATCTGGCATGTCACATTTCTGTCTCCACTCTGCGTTTGTTGCCTCTTTCGAGCCCAAGGACATTTGTCATGCTCTTTCTGATGAGTCTTGGGTCAATGCCATGCACGAGGAGTTAGTTAGAAAATTTCGAGAGAAACAAAGTTTGGTCGCTTGTTGAGCCCCCTCAAGGTCACAATATCATTGAGACTAAGTGGGTGTTCAAAAACAAGCAGAGTGAGGATGGGGTTGTCATTCGGAACAAGGCTAGACTGGTAGCTCAGGGTTTCTCCCAGGTTGAGGGTCTAGATTTTGAGGAGACCTTTGCCCCTGTAGCTAGACTTGGGGCCATTAGAATCCTGCTTGCTTTCGCAGCTTCTAAGGGTTTCAAGCTTTACCAGATGGATGTTAAGAGTGCCTTCCTCAATGGGTTTATTGAGGAAGAGGTCTATGTGAGGCAGCCTCCAGGTTTCGAGAACCCCAATACTCAAACAATGTCTACAAGCTTTCCAAAGCCTTATATGGACTTAAGCAGGCCACTAGAGCTTAGTATGAGAGGCTTAAGTCCTATCTGTTGAGTCATGATTTTGAGACGGGTAAGGTAGATAAGACCTTGTTCATTCGTAGGCATGGCACTGATCTACTGCTCGTCCAGATTTATGTGGATGACATCATCTTTGGCGGCTCTTCTCATACCCTTGTTTCACAGTTCTCAGATGTCATGAGCACCGAGTTTGAAATGAGTATGATGGGCGAGTTGAATTTCTTCCTTGACTTCCAGATCAAACAGACTCGGGAGGGTACTTTCTTGCATCAAGGCAAGTACACTCGTGACCTCCTGAGACGCTTTGATATGAGTGATGGTAAGCCGATGTCCACTCCTATGGCTTCCACAGCTTCTCTTGACCCAGATGAGGACGGCGAGCTAGTTGATCAAAAGGAGTATCGCAGCATGATTGGCTCCCTCTTCTACCTCACTGCCTCGAGGCCGGACATATAGTTCTCCATGTGTCTGTGCGCTCGCTTTCAGGCTTCTCCTCGCGTATCACACCGCCAGGCGGTGAAACGCATCCTTCGGTACCTTCGAGCTACCATTGACTATTGTTGTAGGGGTGGCCCCCACCTAAACCCAGCAGGCCTAGTAAGAGGTTACAAGGCTCAGAATAGGCCATGTGTAATGACATAGATGCCCCTGTGGGGGATGATCAACTGTAAGGGTATAATTGTAAAAGCACTCCCCATGTATATATATGGAATACAGGCCATGGGGAAGACCCAAGCCATTACTCATCTCCCTCACTCTCCACTACCATCTCTCTCTCTGTTTGGTCTGTAGCCACAACAGTTGGCGCCGTCCGTGGGGAGGGACAGGAGTAAGCCTGAAGTTCGAAGGAGGACGGCACCAGAAAAGGCTTCGTCGACGGCGGCGAAGGGAAAGAAGACGGCCGGGGCGGGGCGTCGCGTGAGCTCTAGGGCTTCGGCGTCGGCTGCGTCGGCTGTCGCGGTCGCGGGTGGCTGCGTGGTCGCAGTAGTCAAGGATGTCGACGCCTGCGCTGCGACGACCGACTCCGCCGCCGGCACCGCGACGACCGACTCCGCCGTCGGCACCGCGACGACCGACTCCGCCGCCGGCACCGCGACGACCGACTCCGCCGCCGGCACCGCGACGACCGACTCCGCCGCCGGCACCGCGACGACCGACCCCGCCGTCGGCACCGCGACGACCGACCCCGCCGTCGGCACCGCGACGGCCGACCCCGCCGTCGGCACCGCGATGACCGTATCCGCGCCGACCCGCCCGCGGGGCGTATCGGCGGCCCCGCCTGTGTCGGCAGTAGAAAGCGCGCTACTGGCGGCCCTCAACGCGTTCCAGCGGGAGGTAGGGGACCTTCACGGGGCTGTCAGTGACATGCAAAAGGCTCGAAGCCAGCAGGCCGCGCCAGAGCCCGCGCTGGAAAGGGCGGACAGCCGTGACGCTCCCACGCCCAGCCGCGCGCCGCTGCGACGCGTCGATCCAGAGTCCCCGCTTTCGGCGGGGCTGCAGCAGGTGGCGTGGCCCGAAGACTTCAAGTTCCCCAGTGTTATTGAGCCATACCAAGGTGATACGGATCCCCGCGAGTTCGTGCGCGTGTACGAAATCGCGATCGAGGCCGCGGGCGGGGATGACGCCACAAAGGCGAAGGGCCTCCCCCTCGCGCTGCAAGGAGTGGCACTTTCTTGGTTTTTTACCATAGAGCCAAACTCCATCTATGCGTGGGAGCAGCTCCGCCATCGCCTTCACAACACCTTCCAGGGAAGCTATGTCGAGCGAGTCGACGCGGGCCAGCTCTTCATCGTGAGGCAGAAACCCTCGGAAAAGCTCCGGGACTACTTCAAGCGTTTCGCGAAGATACGCTGCCAGATCAACGATGTTAATGAGACAACCGTCATTAACGCGGCCATACAGGGTCTTCGTCCGGGCTCCTTGGCCGAATACAACGTGCGTAAGCCTATCAAGACGGTCGCCGAGCTCTTCGGCAAGATGGAGGAGTATGCGCGGGCTGAGGAAGATGCGCGGAGACGCAGCACTTCCACCCTCGATCCTGCTCAAGCGACGAGCTCGACATACGACGAGGGGGTGGGCGACGACCCCTCGAAGCAGGCCCGCAGTCGACAGCCCCGGGAGGACCCCCCTGGGAGCAACAGCACCGGGGAGCCGGAAGGCTCTCCAAAGAGCAGACGCAAGCCCCGGCGTCACCAGCGCAGACCACAAAAGGCCCGCCATACCTTCATCATCGAGAATGCCCTTCGAGGACGCGAAGGTGAACTCGGCCGCGATGAGCGACCCCGGGCGGAGCAAGAGCAACTCTATTACAGCAAGTGGTGCGAGGTGCACGGTTATGGTAATCACTACACGAAGACGTGCACCGCGGTTGTGGAGTTGCGACATGCGATGGCCGCACCTCGGGACTCGCCCCTTCGGCTCCCTGCCGAGGTCCAAGAGCGGCATTCGAGGGGCAGCCCCTCGCAAGTTCCAGCCAGGGAGGACGCACGGTGCCGCGCCGTCAACGTCATCACCGGAGGCTCCTTGTCAGGGGCCCCCGTGGAGCAGCCGCAATCGTGGCTGCCGCCCCGCAACATCACCTTCACCGCGAATGACGCCAGGGGCGTGGAGTTCCCTCATCAAGATCCTTTGGTCATCCGGGCCCACATCGCGGGTTGCGACGTCAGGCGCATCCTTGTCGACGGGGGGAGCTCTGCGAACATTCTGTTCACAAGGGCCCTCGATCGTATGGGAACCCACCGAAGTCGCCTGGAGCAGTCAGGAGCTCCGCTTCAGGGCATCGGAGGTCAACCGCTGCAGGCCATAGGGCAGGTCTCCCTCCCCGTCACGCTCCACCAGGAGAGTAACATCCGGACCCAGCATGTCGTCTTTGACGTTGTGGACATCGCACACCCCTACAACGTCATATTGGGACGGCCCGCCATCAACTCCTTCGAGGCGGTCCCACACCACGCCTTCTTATGTATGAAGCTCCCGGGCCCGGAGGGTGTCATCACCGTCTTCGGCGACCAAGACCTCGCCAGGCGCATCGAAGTCGGCAGCCAGGATCTGCATCGCCCGGTGCATGCCCTACCGGACATACTTGCCGACGCGCCCTCCGCCCCGGGATGGACGCCTAAGCCTCGGCCCGAGGGCGGAGTCAAAAGGGTGCCGCTCCAGGCGGAGGGGCAATTTGTGTCTATTGGTGAGGGGCTCTCCCCAGAGGTCGAGCAAGATTTACCCCAGGTGCTTCGAAACAACACCGACATCTTTGCATGGTCACCAGAAGACATCCAGGGTGTGGACCGCGCCGTAATCGAGCACCGCTTGGCGGTCCGCCCCGACGCCAAGCCGGTCAAGCAAAAGCTTCGCCGCATGTCCATGGATCGGCAGCAGGCGGCCAAGGTGGAGGTGGCCAAGCTTCTTCGAGCCGGGGTCATCCGCGAGGTCCACCACCCAGAGTGGCTCGCCAACCCAGTATTGGTCAAGAAGGCTAGTGGAGCCTGGCGTATGTGCATCGATTTTACGGCGCTCAACAAGGCGTGCCCAAAGGACAATTACCCTTTGCCGCGCATCGATCAATTGGTCGACGCTACCGCGGGGTGCGAGCTAATGAGTTTCTTAGATGCCTACTCCGGCTACCACCAGGTATACATGGCGGAAGACGACGAGAGCAAGACTAGCTTCATCACACCAATCGGCACCTTCTGTTTCATCAGGATGCCCTTTGGCTTGAAGAACGCAGGCGCTACCTTTACCCGCCTCGTCACCATTGCCCTGGCCGCTCAGCTCGGGAGGAACGTCGAGGCCTACGTCGATGACGTGGTAGTCAAAACCCGGCAGCTCGCTTTGCATGGCCGGGACCTTCAGGAGACCTTCGACAACCTCAGGAAAGCCGGCATCAAGCTCAACCCCGACAAGTGCGTCTTCGGCGTGCAGGCGGGCAAACTTCTGGGATTCCTCGTGTTCGGGCGGGGCATCCAGGCGAACCCTGATAAGGTCGACGCTATCTTGGGTATGGAGCCGCCCAAGACGACGAGGGAAGTCCAGAGGCTGGCGTGCCGCATGGCAGCCTTGGGCCGCTTCCTATCCAGGGCGGCGGAGCGAGGTTTGTCATTTTTTAAGACACTCCGCGGGTGCGACGGATTTTGTTGGGATGGTGACTGTGCGGAGGCCTTCAACGTGCTCAAGAAACACCTGCGCGAGTCTCCCCACTTTGGTCGCCCCAGCACCAGAGGCTCCCCTCCTGCTCTATCTGGCCGCGTCAGCTACAGCGGTCAGTGCCGTCCTCGTCTTAGAGGAAGGCGCCGTACAACGGCCTGCATACTTTGTCTCCGAAGCCCTTCAAGGCGCCAAGACGAGATATACAGAGCTTGAAAAGTTTGCTTACGCGTTGGTCATGGCCTCCAGGAAGCTCCGGCATTATTTTTTGGCCCATCCAATCACAGTGCCTTCCTCATTCCCACTGGCGGAGATGCTGCACAACAAGGAATCCACAGGGCGCATCGGCAAGTAGGCTGCCGAGCTCGCCCCGTTTTCCCTGACATACGCCTCAAGGACGGCAATCAAATCTCAGGTCCTCGCCGACTTCCTCGCAGAATGGACCCCGCCGGCTCAGCCTGCTCAGAAGCGCGACGACCCGATCTGGACCCTTACCGTCGATGGGGCTTACGGCGTTGCGGGCGCTGGCGTGGGCGCGGTAATTGTCACACCCGAGGGGCAGCGCCTATCGTACTCGGCGCACCTCGTGTTTCCGGCCACCAACAACACAGCGGAGTATGAAGCGCTACTCTTCGGCCTGACCAAGCTAAGGCAATCGGTGCGCAGCGAGTGCTCGTCCGCACGGACTCGCGTTTGGTGGCCGGCCATGTAGACAAGTCATATCAAGCCAAGGACCCTGAGCTGGCTAAATACCTCGCTGTCGTAAGAGCAAGGGAAAGGCATTTCTTAGGCATCACGGTCAAAGCCATCCCTCGCGCGGAAAATGAGCAGGCCGACGCCCTCGCGACGGCGGCCAGCCAGTAGCTGCCACCCCCTGACGAGGCATTTTACAAAATATTGCCGCAGGCGGCCATCGCGCAGGACAACCGGGACGCAGCCCTTGTTCACCACGTCGTCCAGCAGGGCGACTGGCGAGAGCCCATCTTTAATTTCCTGCAGGGCATCGCCGAGCCAGACGACCACGCCGAGCTCCGGCGTCTGCAACACCGTGCCAGATCCTTCCAGGTGTTTGAAGGGACGCTCTACAAGCAGGGAGTCTGTGCACCACTTCTGCGCTGCCTCTCTCGCGAAGAAGGCAAGAAGCTCCTCGCGGAGACCCACGCGGGGGCCTGCGGGTCTCACCTCGCGCCGAGGTCATTGGTCGGCAAAGCGTTCAGGCAAGGCTTGTACTGGCCGACTGCCATCACTGACGCCCAGGACCTCGTGCGTCGATGCCAGGGGTGCCAGTGGATGGGGCGCATCATCCGCAGGCCCCCGACGAACCTCAATCCTATTCCCCCGGTGTGGCCGTTGGCACGCTGGGGCGTTGACATAGTGGGACCGCTCCCCCGAGCCCCAGGAGACCTGCGGTTCGTGGTAGTTGCCCTGGAATACTTTTCCAGGTGGCCGGAGGCGGTAGCCCTATCCAAGATAACCTCGGCGGCCATGCAGCGTTTCCTCTGGCAGAACATCATATGTTGCTTCGGCGTGCCCAGGGAACTTACCGTCGACAACGGCCTGCAGTTTGACGCCGCCCCATTCAAGGAGTTCTGCGGCGACATGGGCATCACGATTCGGTTCGCCTCGGTTGGGCACCCCCAGTCCAACGGAGCAGTCGAAAGGGCGAACGGTGCCATCTCTGTCGCCGTCAAAAAACGCCTAGTCGGGTAACCGAAGGGCAGGTGGCCGAGCGAGCTTCACAGCGTCCTCTGGTCTCTTCGCACAACGATAACACGCCCGACTAGGTTCACGCCCTTCAAGCTTCTTTTCGGCGATGAGGCGGTCACGCCTGAAGAAATCAAGGCTGGGTCGCAGAGGGTCCTCGTTCAAGCGCCCGACGAAGAGCGTCGCGTGTCCCTGGACCTCCTCGACGGGGCGCGAGCAAGTGCAGCCCAACACGTCAAAAAGTACGCGCGGCAGACAGTACGTACTCGAGACCGCTCTGTATATCCGCGAAGGTTCAAGGCCGGGGATCTCGTCCTTAGAACGGCACTCCATGCGGAGACCGTTGGCAAGCTGGAGTCCAAGTGGGAAGGTCCATACATTGTGGCTGAAGCATTGCAGAAGGGAGCGTACCGCCTCACCACACTTGAGGGGCAAACTCTCCGCCACACATGGAATGCGGACAAGCTGCGACGATATTACGCCTAGAAGCGGGACAAAGGTTATAATGGCATCAGCCCCTCCTTGTACGGTGCTCGCCCGCGCAAACGGGTATTCAATAAAGCTCGCCGTTCCCACAAATAGCATTGTCTAGCCGCAATATGTAAGAGGTCACCCCCACGCGCAGGTACACCAGTCCACGAACTTTAAATAAGACGTAGCGTCGAGGTCCGCCTCCGCACGCACCAGTCTACAGACTTTAAATAAGACGTAGCGTCGAGGTCCGCCTCCGCATGCGAGAGTCCGCGGACTATAAATAAGACGTAGCGTCGAGGTCCGCCTCCGCACGCACCAGTCTACGAACTTTAAATAAGACGTAGCGTCGAGGTCCGCCTCCGCACGCGAGAGTCCGCGGACTATAAATAAGACGTAGCGTCGAGGTCCGCCTCCGCACGCACCAGTCTACGGACTTTAAATAAGACGTAGCTTCGAGGTCCGCCTGCACACGCGAGAGTCCGCGGACTATAAATAAGACGTAGCGTCGAGGTCCACCTTCGCACGCACCAGTCTACGAACTTTAAATAAGACGTAGCGTCGAGGTCCGCCTCCGCACGCGAGAGTCCGCGGACTATAAATAAGACGTAGCGTCGAGGTCCGCCTCCGCACGCACCAGTCTACGGACTTTAAATAAGACGTAGCGTCGATTTCCGCCTCCGCACGCGAGAGTCCGCGGACTATAAATAACACGTAGCGTCGAGGTCCGCCTCCGCACGCACCAGTCTACGGACTTTAAATAAGACGTAGCGTCGAGGTCCGCCTCCGCACGCGGGAGTCCGCGGACTATAAATAAGACGTAGCGTCGAGGTCCGCCTCCGCACGCACCAGTCTACGGACTTTAAATAAGACGTAGCGTCGAGGTCCGCCTCCGCACGCGAGAGTCCGCGGACTATAAATAAGACGTAGCGTCGAGGTCCGCCTCCGCACGCGAGAGTCCGCGGACTATAAATAAGACGTAGCGTCGAGGTCCGCCTCCGCACGCACCAGTCTACGGACATTAAATAAGACGTAGCGTCGAGGTCCGCCTCCGCACGCGACAGTCCGCGGACTATAAATAAGACGTAGCGTTGAGGTCCGCCTCCGCACGCACCAGTCTACGGACTTTAAATAAGATGTAGCGTCGAGGTCCGCCTCCGCACGCGAGAGTCCGCGGACTATAAATAAGACGTAGCGTCGAGGTCCGCCTCCGCACGCACCAGTCTACGGACTATAAATAAGACGTAGCGTCGAGGTCCGCCTCCGCACGCACCAGTCTACGGACTATAAACAAGTCGTAGCGTTGGGGACCGCCTCCGCACACGACTGTCTACGGACTATAAAAAAGGTGTCGGCGGCTCAAACAACAGCTTACAACAGTAAGAACAAATGGTGCATCGTCCCATTGCAAAAATATGGGGTCAAATGATTACAGGTATGGGCGCGCAAGCGCGAACCCCCCTCCCTCTGCCTGACATGACCAACGCCTCAGTCTTCGCGCGGCGCCGAGGGGCCCGTGCCGCTGCCATGGCCTCGGGTAACCTCTTCGAGCCAGCGAAGGAAGTCCCCTCCCCCGCGCAGCGTTTGCTGTACTACAACCCTGCCGCATCCTCCCCCGACGCGACTCCAGATCCGCCGGTGGAAGTTCTGGAGCCTAGGCTCGATGGAGCGAATAGCGTCCGGCAGCGCCTCCGGCCGACCTGGAAGATCCAGGTGAGGGTTTGCCAGCTCCTGCATATGCCTACACCCACGGGTGTGAAGCATGCCGAGGGCAAGGCACGCGCCAAGATAGCCGCAATGCTCCCCGAAGGTCTTGGCGCTGCGAAGCGCGACGCCCGCCCCTTCCTCGATCAGCCCAAGCGTCTCCATCAGGTCCTCCGGCCCGTGGGTGGCGTTGGGCACGTCAACGCACAGATCACGGAGGGCCGGTTCAGAGACTCCATTGCCCCCCAGGCTGACATGGACGCATCGTCCAAGGTGCGGGTCTTCCCTGCAAGAGTCTCGGCCAGCTGGGTCTTCTCCTCCTCCAAGGCGGCAATCTGCCGCAGGAAGGAGGCGCGTTCGGCTTCCGCGGCCTCGACTTGTAGGGATGACAAGGCACCCTCAAGTGCGCGGAGCTCTTCGTCCTTTGTCGCGCGTGAGCGTCATCCGCTTCACGAAGTCTAGCTTCTAGGGCCCTCCGCTCCCGGATGCGCGCCTCGTCTAGCGCGTCGCTGATGACAAGTGTCTGAAAGCAGCAATGGAAGTCACCAGGCGCCCGGTAGCACCGTACAAAACACGCAGCGCACGTACTCACCCTTATTTCCGAGGCCCGCAGCACCAGCGCCAGGTGGTCTCCCTCGCATGATGATAGCATCCGCCGGTCAAGGCTACCACTGGCGCGTTCTGCGGCCATGGTAAGAGCACGGAATATCTCCAGGAGGGGAGGTAGTCGGACAAGACGAGTTCGGACCCCACCGCGTCGAGGGCTATGGAGGCTTCGGCTGCTTCGACAGCGGCAGATACCGGCGTGACACCCTGCACAAGGTTTTGGACTTCGCGCACTCCCCCATTGCTCGATCCTTCACCACGTCTGGGAGACCCTGTCTCGCCTGATGCTGACGGAATGAGCGAGCAGATCGGAGAGAGTTTCGCGAAGTCGAGCGGAGAGAGGGAGCCACGCTTACCTCCTGCCCCCCTCACCGCAGTAGGGGGTGGTGTCTATTCGGCCACCGGTCGGGCGTGAGCGCCTCGGTGGCCGGGTGTGAGGCCCCCTCGGCAACATCGGGCGCCACAATCCCAAGCAGGGGGCCTGCAACGTTGTAGCGACCCTTCGGAGGCGGGGGAGACTGCATCCGAGGGTGTTTTGGCTGAGGAACCGAGGGCGACTCCTCCGTGACGTTAGCGGCCGTAGCTCCTACTCCACCTTCGGTCTCCACCGCGCCGGACGTGTCCCTGGTAGTAGCAGCACCAACGGCCACGGCCCTCTCGTCAGGCGTAACGTTCCTTTCC